>JAHDVE020000631.1:0-140000 GCA_022606495.2 Halesus radiatus
TCATATAAACTCTAAATTTTTTCAATAAAATATGAACAGTTTCATTTTTTAAATAATAGGTATCTTGTAAAGCGTCCTTGAGATGATTTTCCCACGAAAACGACGCTATAGAAGTAATCTAAATACTATCAATATTATTATTATTACCTACTGGAATCATCGACCAAAGATATTGATGACTAGAATAAATTTCAACGGAACATTTTAATCAGGAAAACCGATACAAAATTTTGGTGACGTTGATTTTTAAGGGGAAAAGTTTGCAAATAAAAATCAGCATTTTCGTCCGCGTCTGAGCGATTACGCATAGTTAAAATCGATTATTATATAGGTCCATCACTACGCTATAGAAGCATTTTACGGTGGGACGGAGGTAAGTCAGACAGACAGCTCTGAAAATCTTCGGTTTTTGACTGTCAAACGTGCCACCTATCTTTTCCTTTGCAGCAAGACAGAAGGGAACGAAATGCATTTCTGGATGCTGTCAAATTCTCAGATAAGAAATAAGGAATGCTTTCTCTCACTTTTAAGAGATATTTTTTTGTTATAAAAGAATATCTAAACACTTACATTGTACGAGTACCTATTTGAATACCGTATAAATGTGACTATAAATGTATTATTCTTCTTTCGTCGTATTTTTTTTTTACAATTATGCCAGCTAATGACGGCCTCCATGGTCGAGGGGTAAGGCTCTCGACTACGAATCCGAAGGTCGCGGGTTCAAATCCCGGCGTGCGCAAGTAATTTTTATTTAATAATTTGTGTTGTTTCACAATTAATTCATTTAAAAATAATATGTAGTATATTTGCGCACGTTCCAGAGTGGAAGATACTCCAGTATCGCCCTGGTGAAAGACCACCATTCAGAATTGAAACGTTGCTTGAAATGGCTTTTAGCCGTGTTTGGTGACCAGATCTGAATAGCCAGGTATTCCCAACCTTCCTCTTCCCCTTCTCCTTCCCCTCCCCAATACCTTCAGCCTCACAACATTCCCCAACTGGTAATGTCATAGTCTCACTGGCTCCAGACGGTTGGGAGCAGTTGGGACCTCAGATATCTATATAAAAAAAAAAAAAAAATGTATTATTCTTCTTTCGTCGTATTTTTTTTTTACAATTATGCCAGCTAATATATTACTGTTTCTACACAATCGTATATTTGAATTTAAAATGCTTTTTTTATTCCATAAAAGGATTTTTATCTAAATAAATACAATTCAATATTATACACTTTAATTATGTTGTTCATTTAATTTCAGAAGTAATAATTTGTATCGTATACGAGTATAATGTTTCTTGTATTTTTTCGGCATTCAGTATATAGCAATTTCTAGACATTTTGTTTGGAAGTTTTAATTTACCGTGTACTTTTGCTATTTTTGGATTAATAAATTCGCTACCGGATTCGACACAACCTCGTCAACGGCACGGTTGTGTCGAAACCGGTAGCGAATTTATTAATCCAAAAATAGCAAAAGTACATGGTAAATTAAAACTTCCAAACAAAGAGTATAATGTTGTTTATATCTTTCATATTATTTTTCTCTAAATACTGATTCCTAATGGTAATTAATAATATTCCTAGTGTATTCCAATTCAATTATTCCAAATATATTAAAAAAAAAACATTCTTAACACAGTGGAAATTATCTTAAAACAAAAATATGACGAAAATATTTTATGCACGTATATCTGACATTTAAGAGCAGATAAAAATTGAGGACACTGATCGCTTAAAAGGTTTAAAATGGCTCATAGGAAAATCAAGTTTAAACCATGGGAGCTGTTTAAATAATTTAAAATATATTATTTATATATATAAGACTGAAACACTTGCAGAACATGATAAAAACATTATTAAATTTAATTTACTTTAAATTTTAAGAAAATTAAATGGAGTTCTACGAATTAAACATAATAACAAATAATCTCTAAGATTTTGTTTCTTCTGCAATTGTAAAAGTGGGATTACTCTCTTCTACCTTTTCAGTAAATAAGGAAGTGATTGCTGCTCTCTTTTAAAGAGTGGTATGCATAATATGCAGGAGTTCAATTATTGCATATTGCATAATTGAACTCCTCCATTAATTATCAGTCATTAAGCAACTGGAGTAAAAACGACAAAGCTGTGCTTGTTTAAAATATTTTATACAATTTTGAAAGACATCTATTTTAATTTGCAATGGATGGATTCGAGAACTCCAAATACATGCGCCTTGAAATGTCCAAGCGTAGATTCCAGGTGAAAATATTTCATCTAGCATCAATAACTTAGATTTAGCGCTTAGATAAACCGCTAAAAGCGCGCGGGCCAAAAAAACCTTCGAGAATATTACATGTCATAATATACAAGAGGGAAAAATGTAGGCGTATTGGAAGCAATATTTTAAATAGCAGTATTCAAAATTTGTCCGTTACGTCATTTACGTTACCATTGCGTCATATTAGGCTGTTTCTATGGAAAAAATCATAGATTGTGTAATTTATATAACAAGAAAGTGAAGCCATTATTTATTATGACCGGATTTAATATTTATTAGTAGGCAGACAAGTGTGGGTAAATTAATTAAACGAATCAATCTATAATAGTTGAAAACCTATTTACAACAAACTTTCAAAATGTCAGTCAATCGAGAAATCACAATTTATAATCTAAAGTGGATATTTATAATCAACCACCGCCTATCCACTACCGAGTGAATGTCTCTACGCGCTGCTTTGACTAATAAGGAAACTAATGTGCAAAAACATTGAGATTTATAGTTACGATTTTCATGCCAAAAATGACCCAATATAATAAATACACGCTCGTCAAAAAAAAATTATCTGAACAATTGCGCAAACCGAAAAAAATAATAACGGCACGAAAATCGCGGGTAGCTCTACATAATTCCGTAAATAATACCCATTATTATTTAGAAGATAACAATCAGTCGTTTATTTACATAGGAAGGGGAATGGCGCAAATAAGCACAGGTAAAAAAAATAAAGGGCGATAAAATTCGATGGTTCTCAGCCCAAGAATTAAAATACCATATTATTGCATATTGGTAACGCGAAGAAGCCATTAACATCGCTGGCTAAATAGTTAAATATTTTTGACGATTACTAGCTTTGGCCTCAAATGTAATTATTATTCTACTATTTGGCGAATAGGAGCAACATTTCTGCTAACTTTCAATCGAAACACTTCTGCTGGCACAAAAATATTGTTACGATTTTGTCAATTTCAGCGGCGAAAATGTATGATGTAGTAAATTGAAAGATTTCTGGCCAACCGTGGAAATGCATTGATAATACCTGCCCGATTTCCATGAAAATAGAATTACATGGTAGGTTTACTATACGTAGGTACTCGAATATTTGATCAAATCTTGTTATTTAAAATTATTAATAGCAGCCTGGACTCGCCAGAGCTCATTAACTTTATAAACTTTCACATACCATCAGGACCAATCTCAGGATAAATTCTCCAATTCCCCGCATTTGCGCGCAATATAACGCACAATTTCCCAATATCGACATTCTTCACAATACCCTTTCAAAATATCGAACCGCAGTAATACGTACGACCACAAATTGTGATGAACGCCTATAAAATGTATCGAGAGCATCTCCTGTCCCGATCCTATCTTCCTCTTCCTCTCCTCCCTTTCTTTTTTTTTGTTTTTTTGTAATAAAACATATTTACTTAACCACTTTTAGCATAAGAAACTTTGTTGGCTTACCTTTTGTAAAACTTCGTTTTATATAAATCTATATTAAAAGCTGTTTGTTTCTTACAAATAAATAAATCCCTTTTTTTAAAGGCAATCAATCTTTTTATTTCAATGCTAAATAATGTGACGATTGATATTATTAACATTTGAAAAATTATTAGCTCTGGGTCGGACATAATCAATTGGTTGGTACTTATCTTAGCACTAGAATGGAGGCGTTGTTCATCAGCGCATTAATGGAAACAAGAAGCATTTTTACTCCCTTCTTAAATTAGGCGTTTTACTCCTGTCTTTGCTTAATCTTTGTTATTTAGGGTAACAAATATTGCGATTACTCATAATAAACATATTTATTGCATGAATTGATAAAGAACATGCATAATTCACTCGTTTATTATGTCTGAGAAGCGATCAGTAAATTTCACTCAATAGTTCCCACCATACTTCTCATGGAAGTAAAATTTCCACAGTGAAAAAATATTAAACCTACCTATGAGAAAAGGGCGCAACCTGCTACTATGAAGACAAACGCATCTCTGAGGAAAGAACTCAAGGAAAGCATATCTTGAAGAAAGCTGGCGCCATCGGTCGGCACTTCAGTGAAAAATTGGAACAGAACAAATTTTACTCTTCGTTTCCATTTTAGGGTTAAATAGAAGGCAAAAATCTTCTGAACCAAAAAAACCCTTGAGCGACGATGTCTGGCGACATGAATTTGACACAGCTCTCAGGAATTTTCTATTCATATTATTTCTACTCCACACATTATTATTTTATGCTGGCTACGTCACTTCCATCGTGAACTAAGAAGCTTTGAAATAGGTAACTGCAATAAATAAGACAAGAGGTCATATTGTTTGTCCTGTATTATTTTCAATTGTTAAATGAGAAAAAGAGTGTCGAAATTACTAGTAATCAAATAAAAGGCAAGCTTAAATAATATTAATGAGCGTTACAAAGCATTTTGAAAATGATAGTTAGGTTATTTTTTTAAATCAGAAACTTTTGTGTGAAATATTAATAATTAAATTCCAGGTAGAAGTCATACATCTGGTAAATTGTATAAGAAATATGTTGACGGGGACTCACTATATTGTGGTCAGAAATGCGGCATGGGTTGGTTGCAATACCTGGTAGATTATTTCTGTAATATCGTAGCTCAGACCCCGGCCCCGGCCACACATTGTTCTAGTTCCAGATCAAAAGCGAGCTTTAACGAAGCGTTATTATGTCCGAGACCGAATTCGGCTGCAATTTTAACAAACGGCGGGATACTGGAGATAAAGCCTTCATTATGCTTAGATTGCACGCTAACGTGTTACAAAAACCATGTTGAGAAATGAGGAGATTTATTATTTGTACAGTTATTCAAATGGTCGCCCGAGGCTAAATAAAGCAAACACGACCGATGACAAGGTGTAAAATATACCGGCCCTTTGTTTCAGCGAGCCGAGCGTTGCCGGAGCATTTCCGCTAACACCGCCAGACAGCCTGACACTCTGACGCTCGCCATTTTTAGAATATAAGCCTGCATCAACCACCTTAGGTCTCTCAGCTAAAGGTTATTATTTATTATTCCATACGTTTTTAATAAAATATGCTATATACATCATGTCATGAGAGCACAATGGAATGAGCATGTCTTCAGAGAAATAAAAAAATTATTCCCGATTGTGGAGTTGAAATAGGTCTTATGTTTTTCTCCTTGAAGTTCCGTTATAAATTATTGCAATAATGCTGTTTTAACACAAACAAAACGTGGATGCGTGCTGGCGATGAGGAAAGAATCTGATTTGTCAGAAAAAAAACAGTTTTCGATATTATAAAGCCAAATAAACCCCCAAATATTTTTCAATTTTCTTTGCAAAAAACTTGAACATTAATCTTCTTCGTGAAAGAGTGATTTCATGACAGATGACATTTGAAATTCTCCTAGAGACCTTATGACGAACATATTACAATATCTACACATACCTAAAACCAGTGTATGATTTGGAAATATATCAGCAAAAAAATCATTTAAATGAAAAAATACAATTCACTCAAGAAAATTTGGGATCAACTCAATATCTACTAAACATTACGCTTCTTCATAAACAAAAGAAAATCAAATGCACTTAAAAAACACACAATAAAAAAAATTTATACTGTATCAAATAAGTAGATAATACTTGCGGTTAAGGCAATTCCTCTTATTTTTATGAAGGTACCATTAAAACACAGTATCTTCCATGAGACTCCTACTCTATAATACATACACAACCTACCTACTCGTGCTAGTGACGGTTCATTTAGTGTAGATATTGAACATCTTTGATGTTTATTTATCAAATAATGAATATAATAATATTGTCATTCCCGCTATGAGGTTCTTCAAACTCATTGGAATCTGATTTTTAGAATATTTCAAATTCAACAATTTGTACAGCTAAAGCAGTATATCTTTCAGGAACAATATTAGAAAGAGAAAAAACATATTTCCGGCAGTAAAAATGATTTTGGTGAAATTGCGAAAAATAAAGGGAAATTGATAAATTACAAGTCATATCAACGAAAGACATTTTCTTTGTCAGCTGTCGGTTTTAGATTAGAACGTTATAAGGATTATTATAATTTTAAGGAGCCTCTGAACAATTATTAACCCACACCTCGTGGTCTGTGTTGACGCCGCCGGTCATACAGGTATTCTATTCATCACGAGCAAGCGCCGTGTTGCGCCAGGCTTGGCCCAAGCTTGAGTCAATGTTTACGCACCGAGGAAATAAGCGAGTGCATATAACTTTTGGAATGAGCTCGGTTAAAGGTGCAGTCTCGCCATTAGGATATCATTTCGCCTCATTTTAAAATGAACTTTACTTTCAGAGTGAAAACTGTCTAAATTAGCTTTGGTACGTACTTACTTTCTTTGTTCACTGAGCATTATTTTGGAATAATTATGCATGACTCATATAATTAAGAATTTAAAATTTAATGATCTAGTCCGAAAAAACACAATACGTAATTGAAATAATAAAAGAAAAACAAAGTCGAACACGCCAACAACACATACTACTATCACAGAAATGTAACACCTCATTAGCACAACATCAATACACAATATCTATGGAAAAATATACTCCAACAGCTTACCGTAAAACTTCAGAACAATTGAAGGCGATAAATACCTAGTAAAAGGAATTAATGAGCTACTCAACGTGAAAATAGCAAAATGATAAAATTATCTTATAATTTTGTACATACATATATTTCTTTTTAAAGTTCATATATTCTTAAGCCTAATTAATCATAGATACAAAATATACTAATCATCATGATGCTGACTCCGCTTCTATAGAAGAGAAATATAAAAAATAAAAATACTGTGAAAACAAATTTTGATTATTATACTCTGTAAACTGTTTAATTGATTAATAAAAAATAACAATTATTAATATAAAACGAACATATTTGATAATGGACTTTGGGGGTATTGAGCCGTATCTTTAACAAACAGTTCGTACATATTTGCAGTGTCCATCATCAGGGAGATGTGTAGTGCAGAAATTTTTAGTTTATTTACATAGCATATGGGCCTATTGCGATCACTTCTGGAATGAAGCTACGGACAACACGGCTAAAACACCCAAATGTGAAACAATATAATACCATTGGCAATGAACATCAAAAATGTGAAAAAGATTTGTATTTATATTCAGCGACTATAATGTAATAAGCTTCGTCCTCCCTGACCGAATTTTACAACGTTATATTCCTTTATAGTGTGCGGACTGTCCATATTATATATATCAGACTCGATAATCAAGCTTAGTTCCAAAGTCGCCCCCACACACATCGGACTTGCCCACCGTTTTTGAGGACACAGTACGTTGTGGGAAGGGATCATTGGGCTTGACCTTGAAAGAACGCGACACACGATAGGACGGTGCGTTGGTTTCAGAATATATTGGGAAAACCAGTAGTATGGAAGCACTATAAGAGGTAGACTTTAAATAATTAGAAAAAAAAATCTATTTGAAATTGAAAAGTGGTAGGAGTTTCCAAGAATTTCGATCAATTCGTAGAACTTTTAAGAAAATTTCAAAATATGATTTTGCCAGGTATTTACTGTGAATGTTGATATTCCAGTCATTATTATTAAAGGACTATCCACAAGTAATCACATTATATTACAGATTCTGAGATACGAAACAAGTTGCAATATTGAACACTAAGCTTTTGTTATGGGTTTCGCGAATATTCAATTTTCTTCACACCGAAGCTGCAACTTACCAAGTGCACAAAAGCTGAGAAGAAAGTTGAACAAACTAATATAAGTAACCACAACAGAATACTCGCGACAAGCAATGTCTACAATGTTATAGTTACATTCTTAGCAGTGGTGTGGTGCAGTGAAATTTCTACGGTTTGAATTTTTATAACCGAAAATTATAAAATCAAACTTAAAAAGTATAAGAAGGGATTACTCTTCGGCATCCAGAGGGTAACAAATGTTTAAATTCAAAGAAATGATTTTTTTCGTGTAAAAAAATAGTAATCTAATGCTGGTTAAAAAAATCGCAGAAAAAACCGGTACGCCGCTGGTAATATCTACGTTTACTCTGATGCGCATCATCGTCGCTTTCCATATTACTAAATATTACGGTACGATGCAATATGAATTCTCCCAGAGCTCCATAGGTACATACTTACACAAGTGTTACTGGCTTGTCTGCAGACAATGCATTCAATACAGCGAGGCTTTACTTTTGAAAAACTTGTAATGTCAAAGCGCTGCAAGCAATTTTCCCCGTATATTATATCTTTGGAGGAGAGGCTGGGTGATGTACGTGTCACCCTTGGATATTTTGGAATTGGAAAACAGGCATGTCTCTGGCCAGGAGATCTTTCGATTTTCGATAAAAATTGGAAATTTTATTATATTTTTGTGTTGACGAATAAATTTTCTATAACGATTTAAAATGTGCCATTTTTTATATGCCGTCAAAACGTTATGTTCGTTTCTGTTCGTGAATATGGCATTGTTGACGTCACGTCGGCCGACGTTAGTGACAGCCGTCTTAACATTCAGTGGCGTTTTCTTCATCATAATTACGTTGTAACCAGTTAGAACCGTTTAGGAATGTGCGGTTACAGATCGTTTTTAAAATCCACAATTATGAAAGGAAATGCAAAAAGTACACATTTTTAGTACGAATTAGAAAAATAAACTTCTCTCCTAATAAAATAAACTTAAAATCTCCCACACATTTTTAACGGTATCCATAGTTTGAAAATACTGCATTCGAGAGGTACAAACTAACCTGTAGATATTGTGGTTACTCGCTAGATTGTGGGGTTGTTAACGATTACCTTACTAAATAAATTTTCGTTGGTTAGGCCTGTTCTAACTATACGCACAGATGAATGTTATCTGTGAGGGATGTGAATAACACCTATCACTTATGCAGACCCGTACAATACATTTTTTAAATGCATCCGCTAAGTGGCTTGCCTAAGTTTGCTTCTTGGAAGATTGTTATGAAGAGTTTCAACGAAATTCTTCTGCTTAAATGAGAGCGAATGCGGGTACAATACTAAGTGCACTTACCATAGACAATTTTTGCGTGAGGGATTAATTTTCGCGCTCTTTGCGATGTTCAGTAGGCCGTTAGGTGTCGGCTGTCGACTGTCGGTTGCCCTGGACGCCTAGACGCAAAAACTTTTTACAATGACGTAACGTTGGGCTCGATGGTGGTGTCCGCCGGAACGCCGCACATGCAAAGTGTTGGTTTTATTCCAAAACCGGATTGAAGCGATTTGTGAATAGCGCGCATTTTCATGGAATGAAATGTCAATGGAGGGAATTTCAATCGACGGAATAACACGCCTCAGATGGGAGGGAAAAATCCCCGTGCTACTGTGAAAGCCTCCATTGAGGCCAACACCTGATTCAGATCACACTAACACCAACAGCGAAATAGATTTCTGAATTATGTCCTATATTCATTGTGAATTTTATACCATGACCATTAATTTTTATATCGAGGATGACATGGACATACGTTGACTGTTGGCTTTAAAAACGAATGGGATTTTAAAACAATTGTATCACATCTCACAACGGAATTTATTATCAAACCGTTGTTTCTATAAGAACGTAAAAAAAATATTCAGTTATGTTGATCTGTTCCTTAGATAATGTTTGATAAAAGAACATTGTTTATAATTCAATAGCATTTTTATGTAATATACTCTGAATAGAACCCCCATTCTCGTGGATTACGGCAGAAGACTATCTATTCCACCAGTTAATAGCTGATCTATGTAATGTTGGAATACGAGTGGTCACACATTTCATTTGAGCCGTTGCTTTTTACCGTCGGGTTAACTGTACGTCCTTTACTCACTCACCTGATAAATCAATTATCCGATATACATTTTCAAAATAACAATCATTTTACTGCATGGAAATGGGAAAAGGTAAAACTGGACCACAACACGCGTAGGCGGTGATAGAAATTGAACCTAATACTTATTGAAATATTTATGTTTTCTGTTTACTTTGATATTTCTGCGAAATTCAAAAATAATATTATTTAATTATATATAAATTCAAATTTCCATGCAAATGCGTAGGTTCTGCCCTCATTTAAACACGAAATAATAATGATGTTATTTACTTCCAGAAGGCACCGAAATGTTAATGAAATTGAAATGAACGATGGTATATTTAAGAAAGTTTCATGATTTCACTAAAACGTTAATAACGGTGGTTTGCGGTAAACAGGATACGTCGGCAGATGATGAACAACTGCGTCATTTATTTGCTGTACCTGAAACACGCCAAAACTCGACCTAAAATCGCGAAAGGCATTATTTTAATCAGAGATTCCCTCGCTATCCTCTATAGGTATTGAGAAACCCGGTTATTTCTAGGAGGGTTCTAAAAGTCTGCATTCTGCACGTGTCTGTTTTTAAGTCATATCTTAGTATACGATGTACATTGCCGCGATAGGGTCGTTTTATTTCATACCGAACTACCACTATTTGAACACGTATAAATATTATGAAAACTGTGGATTACACACTTAAAGCTAGACACTTTGTGAGGTTTCTTTCAAGGGTTTAGTCTCGCTAAGTCGGAAGCTATGCGGTTTACTAAGCTTGTGGAAGTATAACCATATTTCGTATCGCATGACCGACTTTCCTCGCAACTCTTCGACCGGCAACGGGGAACTTTTCTTTTATATCCACATATTGGTTACTTTTAAAGTTTTTTCGAAATGCTGAACTTTTTTTTTGTGAGGTTTCTTTCTGGTGCACGTCGGGAGGAGTATTCTACGGGAAATCTATACGTAGAGTTGAATGTTGCATACATAGAACCAATGAAACTGTGTACAGGTACAATAACACTCTTGACTTGAAAGGCATTTAAAAAATTTGTAAGCAACGAATAATTGATAATTGAAAAATTGGGGAAATAAATTGTTTCCGTACGAAGTCTTATAAAACGAATATTAAAAATTAAGGAAATCCAACATTAGTAGATAACATCGTCGCCCCAAAAGCAAAAGGGCACTCGTGCGATTTTGACCGGTTGTGAGTTATGAATGCAGTTTGTTTCGTCGTTTGTTCATTTATAAAAAAAAAACATTACAATCTTTAAGAAACATGTCACATGAGGTCTAAACTTAAAATAGTTAAAATGCGATGTACTCAAAAGCCATTTTCTGCACATGTGCCCTTTTGCATTTGGGGACACGAGATACATGGTGTTCGGAAACTAATGATGAAACTGGTGAATCTACATCACATTATTAGGTCAAATTTAAAAAATCAATTTCATATTGTCTATAAAAATGCGTCAAGGCATAGGCCCGATTTAAAAAAACATTTCACCATTCAGTTGGGAAAAAAAAGAAAAAAAGTTATTATTAAAAAAAAATTATTGAAATACTCACATGAAAAAAGCTTAATATATTCACCAGAGTCCCGCTTGTACCACTAGTTTCCAGACACCGGGAATTTCGCTTTATTTTTGGCGAAATTCACGTTATTTTTGGTGAAAATCGCAGCACTATTGGCGAAATTCGTGTTCCTTTTCAGGAAAAGCGGTGGTATTTTACAACAAAAAAATAATTTTAAAAAAATGTTGTTTTTATTAAATATAAATGATTTTTTTTAATAATTATTATTAGATATTGCTGAATTTTTCAAATCGAAGAAAGATTTAGAACGTACGTATATTGTAATATTACTTTCTCATTTTAAAATATCAGAATATCGCGTGAAAACTTCGAGTTATTCATCCGGAAATTGCGAATTTCACGTGAAAATGACAAAACGTTATCGTAAACGCAAAATTTTCAGGTCTCTAGTAATATATCATTCTGTAAGTTAAAATAGTAAATTAATCCAATATTTACACAAAATGTGGGAACAAAGACATCGTCAGTTAATTAAACATGTTAATAATTTACAACGCTATTCATTTCCGCGTTCGTATCATACTATCTAGGTCGATCAATTTCCTTAATATATTCGTACCAGACACTTTTCGGGTCCTACGTTTTAGCAGGCTTTATTCCTTTATTGTTTAAAAATATGTAAATACATCAGTATTCTAGACATTTCATGCATATCGACTTCGTGTGTAGCTTTTCATAGGATGCATAATTATATGCAAGTACATAACCTACAGATATAATGATTTATTTTGACTTTGTATACACACACCCTGAAAAGAAAAATTCGCATCAGAAAAATAATTTATTATCATGTTGGGCAAATAGAAAAAGAAGGGTTCTTACTGAACCTTGGTCTTCTTATGTAAGTGCCTTTTCCTACTAAAGGTCGGCAAACACTTGTAGGAAAGTCATTTTAAAGAACGCATGTTTTAATGTATCTGTGCACCTCGATAGGTTCTCGAGCAAGCGTCAAACTGGTTCGAAGTAGTTTGGATACTGGGTGCGTAGCGACGTTTGTCATAATCTTCGAATATTGTCGTCGTAATTTGATTAAGTCGAGGTAGTTAAGTTTCTCTCGGTAAAATTAAATTGTAATTTTTAAAATGGAGTAAAAAATTTAATAATTAGTATTTTTGATTCATCTAGTACACCACCAAACAAACAAGAATCTCTTTATTCTGATGTACCTGTACTAATGTTATTAATTTGTTTTCGAATTATAAAAAAATATTGTGAGTAGGAAAAAACGTTTTTTGCGTTACAATAACAATTTGCAATCATCACATTACATAAAACAATCTATTTGAGAGTGGATAATACTGGGTGTTGATTTGGAATAGTAGTAGATGATTTGTTTGTATTTTCGCGTGGAACTAGGTTAAAACACAATTACCAAATTGGTAGATGGGTTATCATATCAATTTGGCGATAATTAAATGTAATAGCAATCAGTTATTACAATATCCAGCCACCATAAAATAGTATCCAAATTGCATTCCCATTACAGGTAGGGTTTGGTTGTGGTTTTGTATTTTGACAGCAATTAGTACATACATAGTAAGTGGGAGAGCTGGTTTTGTTCCAATAATACGCAGTATTGCGATAGTTCACATAATGCAGGAGCAATGATGTCAGTGGACGACACGATGAAGTGCTCCTTCCGGATCCTGAAGCCGGCTGACAAGCGCCTGGCGTACGTGCAGACCAACACCAATCCGACCCGTCACGCCACCAGAGGCGTAACCAAGACAAAGAAGATTTTGAGGGCCCTCTGGATAAATCCCACCGGCCACCATCTTCCCACGCCGCTCCACCCTTTTAAGAGTGTTCTGTGTTATTTATCCTAAAAAATATGGATAATAATTCTTTGTCTTAGCTTAAATACATTCTTGAATATAATGAAAACAGTCACTCTATCATTTGTATTAGCGTCTTGCAATATTAAATACATTCTTGAATATAATGGAAACAATCACTCTATCATTTGTATTAGCGTCTTGCAATATTAAATACATTCTTGAATATAATGGAAACAATTACTCTATCATTTGTATTAGCGTCTTGCAATATTAAATACATTCTTGAATATAATGGAAACAATCACTCTATCATTTGTATTAGCGTCTTGCAATATATCGTAAGGAATAAATACAATTAGCTTCTTTTTTTTCAATTTAAAAAATAAATAAATAAATAAAAAAATAATAATAAATTCGTAGAATAGACGTAATATAAGAATAGGAAGTAATATTTGTACAGCGCCCCTGAGGTGATTTCTGACAAAAGCGGCGCTATAAAAATCATCCGATTATTATTATTATTATTATTATCATGTGATAGGCAAAATAATAATGAGTTTGCTACTTTAAACATTACTAAAATAAGTTCTGTATACACACCTTTATTTGAATTTAGAGACAACTACAATAATCATTATTGACACAACATTGCCTTCTTTGGGAAAAATATAATATCTCTGTAGAAGGGTGAAATAAATATCTCAAATTGATAATACGTGCCCGTGGATATCTGTCGCGAATTGTTATCAATTATCACAGTAATATTTTTCATTAAAAAGGTTAAATAACGGCGCATTTTTGACGAATGTTTGGATTCGGGAGAAGAATTGTGCACATACATTCTTGAAAATTAAGCATTAGGAATTGTTTGAACGTAATTGAAGATTTAACGGTAAAATAACCCGTTTCCAAAAGTGCCTTCTTAATTAAGGAAGGTAAAAAAAGAATTTCCTATTTTATATCGCTGATTTCTTTGAATGAAATACAAGCATTCCTTTTCTTTTTTTTTCCTACTTCATTTTCCTATTCCTATTTCACATCTCTTCGTCCGTTATTTCTCCCTCTGTAACAAAGGCAAAATTAACGATTTTAGTGTTTTGCTGATCTACGTTAATCAAATAATTTATTCATAAAACCGTATCAATGTATACGCCTTCGCAATTTGGCTAATAAGAACCGCAAAGAAAAAATCCAGTACGAAATTAATACTTTGGACGGACACCATTATAACCAAATTGAAATTTGGTTATAAAGTTCTCTTGTTTAAATATAATAATGTTGTCTTGGGAAAGTAATAATTATAAAATAAAGATAGCTAGCCTATAAAAGAAGTAAGATGTTTACCTAAAGGACTAGTTTCAAATTTTTAGATGAATGTAAATATACTCGTATATACACTTTGAAGGAAGATCTAATATTGAGTTATATATAATATTACAACTTCACAAAATGTGTTATCATATAATTATTAAAAGGTCACTATTCATTACGTAGGTGAGAATGATAATTATAACTTCCAATGTGCCGTATGACAAAATTGTGTTTTGGTTGATATGCATTTAAATTTATTTTCACCACTAACCAACCAAAAAAACAATTTAGTACCGAATAACTTTTAAGGTACGTTTTGTTTCCGTCGCCAACTCTATTGTCTTATACAATATTATTTAAATTTAAATTATTAAACATTGGTTCAATTGTCAGCGTGACTTCTTTTACGCACGTTTAAGGTCTTTTCGATTACATACGAGTAGCACGTCAAATATTATATCATCAGTTGCTGGTAAAAAGAAATATGCGTGGAATAAAGAAGTGAAGAGAAGACCGGGTGAGTACGAAGTTGTAATTCGAACCTCGATCGTCAGATCGGCAACAAGTACTAGTTATTACCGCGGCCCCGTTTTCTGTTGCAGGAGATTGAGCTTCCGGCTGGATAATCGAATTTGGAAGTGTTACAGTTACCGGCGGTTCTATTACCGTAGAGAATGGAATATAAAGGCATGTACTTATTTTAATATAAAGTTACCTGGCGGCATGCACTTACTGGTGCTAACGATGACACCATACAAAAATAATGTTCTACTCACGTTAATAAATCTTGTAAAAGTTCGATGGCAGATTATTGTATGCCGGTTTGTTGTGTTTGTACGGACATTATTGATTTCAAACAGATGATTTATTTGTATATTTGACGCTCATTTCCAGCATCATCGGCAAAAAATTATATGATAATGTGCGATGAGCTCTGGCGTCTTTTCATTTTCATCCAGGAATTTTAATAGAAATATAAAGTTAAAAAAAAACTACTTTAAACATAAAACTACAATTTTATTATTCACCATAAAAACATTATGAAACTCGGGGGAGGTTCTGTAGGTAATATTTTTTTATAGAATTCAATTCCGAAGGTCTGCCAGAAACAATAATCAAATTGTGCTCAAGCAGAAGGGTACACGTGATTTTGTTTTTTTTTAGGGTGCGATATTATAAAAGTTCGTTTTTTTGTACTTGTTTATATTTACAATAAAATTATTATATGCTGGTAATTAGATACTGTTTTATTAATGAAACTGCATATCAATTGCACACATTTACTTAATAGAGCTTTTCCTAAGAGCGTTTGTTGAATCATTCTATAAATCACGTATACCCTCCGTGGGCACAAATTGATTTTTAAACGACTTCTTCGTCATTTTCTTATATTCTCTCTTCTAAAGGCAAAAAGTTTACTACATTCGGATTTAAATTATTGCCCAGACAATAATTAAAAAATGAATAAAACTTTAAAAGCTAAGTTTTAATATAGTGCATAGATTTATTGATAGCCCATTCCTCTTGGAATGCTTTGGTTTATATGTAACTGAAAACTTCAGCCGTAGTCGTCGCCACGACTTGTTCAAGGTAAAATAGGGCAAAACAGATGTTCCGGCACAGCATGACAAGAGAAATGGTGCTATTGAATGAAATTTCTAAAACAGTAGATATATTTAATTACTCTTTAAATAACTAACCGCCACAACACAGGCTAGGCACATGCCTGGTGGTCGAAAAAAGGTAATTTGTAACATTATAATGAACAAAGAAAAGATTTTTTTTTTGTATACGTACTTATCTTCCCAAATGTTGAGAACGTTAAAATAAGATAGATATCTTGTACTGTTAATGGATGAGTAACCTATGATACAATTTATAAAAAAATGACAAAAATTTGACGCATCAGCTAAAATATTCAAATTTAATTTCTAACATTTTTCGAGGTCGGTCTGATTAGATCGTGATTTACAACGTGTTTAAGATTCTATTAGAATGTGGATAATCGAGTTAAGAATCCGCGTTCGATCGGTTTCTGCAGAGATTTATCGTCGCAAAAACGCTACTTCTTAGAAACGAAGACAGCCGTCTCGGCACTACGGTTTGTGACAAAACCCAGCGCGATAGACTACAAAGCAGAAAATGTGTTTGTGTATGCCACTAAACAATCTCAAACGGTAAGGTAATGAATTTGGGTAAGTATTTCTCTCTGAGCATTCTAAGACAAGATGTACCATACATATGGTTCGTTCCATTTATCAATTAATAAGAATATTCAATTATAATACGTAACGCCGTTTTTGTGTAGTCACCTCGGAGGTGCTCTTTATATCAATAGATGGGTGTTATTTATAAAAAATCACTACTTCGTACTTTCCTGGTCTTCTCTTCACTCCTTTATTCCACGCATATTTCTTCTTACCAGCAACTGATAATATTTGACGTGTTATTCATATGTGATCGAAAAGACCTTACACGTGCGTAAAAGAAGTCACGCTGACAAGTAGCATAAAAATAATAAAAATCTGACCACTAATAATAGAAAAATTGTTTTTTTAAAAAACAGTTCTGAAAATTGGACGAAGCCGGGTGTAGCAACCAATAATACAGGTATTATAAATTATTAATTCAAGTAATAATCACAATCAAGTTCTGCGTATTTGAGTAGTTAATTAAAATCGGTAAAGAATAATAATAACAGTGGTATGATATGTGTCGAGAGTTTAGTCGATGATTGGAGCTGCAAATTTCAGATAAAACGTTTGTTAAATAAAATGATGAAAGAAGTATTAAATACTGCGAGGACACATGTTGTCTCCTATAGACTATTTAGTATTTTTATCATAAAGAAGAAGAAAGCTATAACTCTATTTGATTACGTCAAAGTTCACAACATTCTAATAATACATCGAAGCTCCAAAAAACTTACTCCAAAACACGCCCTTCGATATTAAAATAGGTACAGAGGCAGAAATTGACATGTACTTGTATATTTCAATTACATACGAGTATAGCAACATATGCAAAGGTAAAATGAGTGACCACCTTGGGACTTGTATCTACTATTAGGCAGTGGCGTGCACTCCATGTAGGATGAAAAGGTGTGCCTACCCCAAAAAACGAACCGTAAAGAATATAAAAGATATTTGATGGAAAATAATTAGTTAAAGTTAATAAAAAAAAAATTATATATGACAAAATTACACTTTTGGTGAGAAAAAATAAAATGGCCATTTTCAAACATTCAACGTACAATTTAAAGGCCAATTTGAAAAACAACACAGCCTGCTTTTGGTCATATCATAGTAAATTCGTAGAATAGACGTAATATAAGAATAGGAAGTAATATTTGTACAGCGCCCCTGAGGTGATTTCTCACAAAAGCGGCGCTATAGAAATGGTCCAATTATTATTATAGTCTCAGTAGAAGGAAACACGTCGGTATTCGACCATCCACCGCTCTTTCCCAATTCCCGATGCCTTTCGACTCCTTCAGACAGGACGGATAAAATCGAATCGTCCGTGACATACATTAGTGGAGAATAATAATTTTATGATATCCACGACGGTGCATGCAAAAGCGGTTAAGGTTTTAAAATACTTTGCTTAGTAACCAAAAAAGAACTTAACCACCTTATTTCCCTTCACTGACTCTTTGGGTGCTTTTATTGTGCATATTTTTTAAAGTTTGAATTGAAACGATATTAAGAGACAGCAACATCATTAATGTATTTCCGTATAACAATAACAAAATTCAATGTGGTCATGCGTCTGTACAGTTCTGAAATCTGTGCTTGAACGATTGATGGCACAGAAGCTGGCCGCCCGCGCCAGATGAAAGGGCGTCGGCGTTCGATACGGAAGCTGCACCCATCCAAAGAAAATAACCGAAAAAACTCCAATTCGCTCTGATCCCTAATAGTTGAGATGGGGTCAATAATAGGAGGGCACAAATGAGACATTTGTCCCAAACGCTCTCATTAAGCTAAGTGATAACGGAAAACGCTTTCAAACTTAGGGACAAAAGATTCCGGGCCGACAGAAATACATTGACTTTTCTTTATTTCATATTGGAGTTTTCGGGTGAGGACTTAAAATATTCTTTAAAACAATATTTCGGACGCGAAAAGCTTTCAGTTTGAACATATTGATTTGGCCATCTTCGTCGCCATTATAATACAGTAAACTATCTTTAAAATTATTGACGAAATGAAAACCGTATTGAACGATTATTTTTGTAAAATTTGACAGTAATTACAAATATTTTAATTGATTCAATCACTAATGACACGATGGTTTTGATACCAATCATGTAACCCAAAGTGGGGTTATTTAAGGTGATGTGAATGTTTTGCTATTGGATACAATAAATTAATTGCAATAAACTAGAATAAGTCAGCGAAAGAAATTACATTTGATTATATTAAGATGTGTGTCTCTGAAATGCTTGACTTATTACGTAGCAAATACGGCGATGAAAATGCTTATTTATATTCTATTCTAACATTTAAAAACCTATACTGTGCTTATGTTAGAAGCCAGATATGAAATAATTCTTGATGTGGTCGCCCTACAACAATATTCATTCAAAAGCCATTGAAAGAATTTACCGTAAAGTTCTGATATTGAACACCACCGAAAATGATTAATTATGTTTTTGTTTTATATACAAAGGTGTGATAAATTGGTTGATGAAATGAATATTGCTTACTTAGTCATTCTTTTCCTCATTCATATTTTATTACATTTTTTACTGTGTTAAAACCATATTTTTACTGCGACAAATCACGTGCTGCTTTCCCAAAATTGTATAATACTTATTTACTACTGATTTCCCCGATTACTGGGTTATATACCACATTTTCTTGAAGCTGTGTTTGGTGACCAAATCTGAATAGCCAGATACTTCCCCACCTTCCTCTTTCCCATCTAGTTCCCATCCTTAATACCTTCAGCCTCACAACATACCTCAATTGGGGATGCTCACTGGCTCCAGACGGTTGGGAGCAGCTGCGACTCCTGTGTGGTTTCACATAAAAATAAAAAAAATTCACTGTCATAAATTTCTATGTTGATTCTCCAAAATTGAACACTACATTAATTGATTGCCGTGTTTAGTGGGTTAAATACCACATTTCACTGCGATAAATTCCTATGCTGGTTCCCCAAAAATGAGACTTCATACTTTAGGGAAGGAATTAGGTAAATATTAATATTTTCAAGCACATTCTTCAAAATTACAAATTGAATTATGTATGCAAAAAATAATTACTTTCAGGAGACCGTAAATAAATAACCAATATTTATATTTTACCTTTTCTTCTCGCTTTATCTTTTCTACGTACCCACCTTCTCAACATTTATTTAAATGGTTACATTTTAATTTATTAATTTCCTTAATTAAAATAAATGTTAATCTACAGATCTTACGATCACCAAAATAGGCCCAAACCCCCTTATTCTAGTAAGTGAACTTCGTATAAAGTATAATATATTATATTGACAACATAATAATAATTTAACAAAACTTTTTATCTTTTATGCAGAAAAATATGGTTCAGCAAAGATCAATCTTTTGTTGGAAACCAATTTGTCAAATAATTCGACTTTTTTGGAGAAAAACAACCTCGGCCCCGCTGCACGAGTATTTCTATTTTATTTCATATTACTGAAAAAATCTGTTGTCATGATAAACATCACAGATTTAAAAAAAAAAATTGTGGAAAAACTTTCAAGATTCTAGTAAGTGGCGTTATACATCAGAAATGTTGTTTTTTAACACCTTATTCCGGACTGAGTTATAGCGCCAATAAAGTATGAATATAGAAACATTCAACCAGGGGGTACCGATAAAATTGCATCATTAATTCATTTTTGACGTTCGCTGACAAATGGAATTCCATCAAAAACCCCCTTGAACCTTGTGTTTTTTTTGTTTACATATTATTCTATCAAAGTAACCTACCAAATAAAGGGGAATATAATATTTTGACATTGTGTTATTTTCGTTCAATCATTTTTATTCTTGATTGTATAGAGGAAATGTGTTTGTTTTATTCACAACTCTGTTAGTAATGCCGTGATATCAAAAGTCAATAAAATAATTGACGATTATATAAAGAATTTTTCACATTCGGTTGGAAAACCGAAATGAAAGGAGTAAAGGATAGAAAGTCGCCCAGAATAGTGATTCCCTCGAAATGAAACGTTCGGAGGGTACTCGTTTGGAGTGAGGAGACTAGGTCAAGTCCTGAAAAGCGTGTTGTGGATAGGGAAGATAAGGGCGTCATCGTTAAGAAACTAAACAAGAAAAAATCAACAAGACGTCGATTCACGACGGCGGGTTTAATTACGGGCGCAGCTTATTACAGACATAATTTAGGTACACTTTGTGCTCTGGGACAAGAAGCTATTCATCAATTTAATTATGTACTGACCTTAATTTACTGGCAATTTATTTTTTATTGTCTCCAATAATTCTGTAGATCCTTTGCTACCTATTATTTTCCTACGCCCTTCCGTAATATTTATACGCAATAATGAACAAAATTGATGCTTCTGTTTAACAGATATGACATAATTTACGAGTTTTCTTACGAAGGGTACAAATATTAATTAATTTCTTTGTGGTTTCTTTTCAGTCCCAAGTATTATGAACGACATCTAAGAAGAAAGTACCAGTGGCGCGCTGTCCATAAAGGTTGAAAAGCTGTGTCTACAATAAGAAAACAAATCATAAAAATAAATCAAAAGATAATATTACGGAAATAATTCGACAAATGTATTTTTCCGTGAATTTACTTGTACGCTTATTTATTCAGTTGGCCACAACAATCAGATGAAGATGATAATAAAATTGCCATTTTCAAATATTTTTCGCACATTTTTGTTTTGTTTTAAGAAGAACAACCATTCCTGGGTTACGAATAACCTGATAATATTTGAAAATCTCCTGCTACCCATCACAGTAAACTGAAAATGTTGCTTGTGTAGTGATGAAGGACTTACCCAGAGGAGGAATTGAACTCATGACAACTCAGCTACTGACGGTTCATTTATGGTGGAACTTGAAAAATTACACACAGCCTACTTTTGATTAAAGAACAACGCACGCCACTGGAAAGTACCTACATAATGTACATGGACCTGGCTCTGAATAGCAAATCATTCGAGAGCTCTCATTTAGAATAATCACAGAAGTAAAATTTCCGTCAATCATTCGCCAGTAATTTCTCTTTTTAGGTTTAAATCGCATATTGAAACTAGGGACCTTTCACTCGTACAAATTAAATCATTTCAACTTACAGAGGCTTCACTTTTGTCGAACGAATCTTGAAAACATATATTTGATTAGTTATCAGAAAATATTAGGAAATGAAAAATCGCTGGAAATATAGGTACTTACTTACTAATTGATAATAACAATATTACGCTAGCTTATTATAATCATTGGTCTTGTCATAAATAAGGAGGTGTGGTTTTATTACATAATAGGATTAATAGGAAATAAAAAAGATTTAGAGACGAACATGGGGCGGATGGAAGGGAAAGTCGGTGACGCCACAGGAAAACATTGCACGATTAAATTAATGAAACACGTGAGTCGTATCATATGAAGAGTTGGAATAACAGAAGAGTATAAATTTGAATGAAGTGTGTGCCAATACCAGTGGCGTGCAATGCTCTATGAACAAAGGTAGGCCGTGTGTAGTTTTTCAAGATCGGATATGAAATATGCATTGAATATATTAAAATGCCCATTTTATTATCATCTTCCGCTGATTGTTATGGTCAAATGAATAAATGAGCGTACTAGTTCCTTATCTAATTCATGGAAAAAATACATTTTTATAAAAATTAGACGCTTCTTTAAATTTCTTCTTATTGTTCGTTTTTTTTTCAGAGTAGGCACAGCTCTTCAGCCTTTATGGACTGCCCGCCACTGGCCAATACTGAGTTGTATGATGTGCCATCTTCACTGCATAGCCATGTAATGACATGATGTGATGGTTAGATGATCATAATTTTCTTGGGCTCGTATGATGGTAAAGCTAGCTTTACACGACACTTATTTCCATATCGATATCTATATGGAAACTGTATTGGGACCCGAATGGAAAATCTCTGCTTCACACGATGATTATTTTCCAAGAATGTATCTATGATCCTTCATATTCTTAATTTAAGCCATATGACGCATCCATAATAATCCCATTTGCGTATGAATGAGAAATCAGGTAGAATGGGACATTTTGACCTCAAAGGATAGCAAAGCCATACATCGTTCGGAAGCAAAATATGAACCAATCTACATCTGAAGTTCCACTGCAGCGATTTGTGGTTACCTAATTCCTTAGCGAGCACGGAATGACTTTCCTCAAAGCAAGAGTGCCAGATATTTAATTTAAAATAACACGCGGGCCGGAGTTGGTCGGGCGAGGTAGCGCCGACCTGGCCGCATTTAGCGGAAGTGTTCTACTGAGGCAGCCACCAACATCTACTCCTCGCTTGTAATTCATTTAGTTGAAGTTATGAATTATTCAAGGTGTTGGCTGCGTACAAACAAAAGAGGTAGCCTTCAAGTGCCGAAATGTAGGAACAACAAACGCCCCGACCGAAACCCATACTATTTCTTCTGCCTACAAGACTATTTCGTTCTCAGAATGTCTTAATTGTTTTGCGCGCTGCGATTAATAGACGTGCTTATAATTGACGTGCCATGACTTTTCTTCCGGATAAGAGTTTTTACAGAGTTACTTTTATACCTAGGATGCTTTCTTTGAAATTGATACTTATACAACTATTATAAATAACTAGCTGACGTGTACCCGGCCTTGCTCTGAGTTATAAATGGTTTGGAGGAGTTTTGAGGTTGTGAATTCTAGATAACTGGGTGTAATTTTAAGGTTGAAATAATGTTATCGTTAAGTATTAATATTTTTAAAACTACCCCTCCCCCAACAGTTACACATCAAGCCACCCCTACCCTACCCTTTTCACCACATCATTCATTCAATATCCTTATCAGCCTTTAAATCTCTCGTAAACATATTAACCAAATACACAAACTTCTCTACTTGCACCAAGTATTCATAAGTTGTACACAAACGTTTTTTTTTAAATTAAAGTAAACTATGAACATATTGTTTGGCACTTGGATCGTAGAACAAAACAAAATAGCATCGGGGTGATCGAACTCGTAGCACCGAGCTCAAAATTTGAACGTCTTGCAACTGAACTTGAATGTTCCCAGTACCCACGTTTCGTTTTTTTTAATAAATTTAACAGTTCGCTTCCTTAGAGGTGATGAAGTGATATCAAATTGTTACTCTTAAAAAACTGCATTTTACTGTCTTTAATTCGCCTCGTAACCCATTCCTAGATATGCCCTGATATAAAGCGTAATAATGAAACAAACATACATATTGTAATTTATACACATTAGATATGTGAATAAGTATTTTTTTCTTTAATTATCTACTTATTTGCAATGTTTAACTAACTAATGCACCCACTACTACGTTTGCTCTATTATTATATGAAAAAGTAAATAAATGAAAAGGGGCGTAAACCCATTCACCTTAAAACGTATTACCTATTCAAAGTGTATTGATGAAATGGAGACAGTACAGAAAGTAAGTATACTCTATTGTAATTTCAAATATTAGGAAGTCAATCCCAATATACCTACATACCAGTAGCGTGCAGTTCGTAAAGGCTAAAAAGCTGTGCCTACCCCAAGAAAAATTAACTTTAAAAATATATTTAAAAAGGCGACAAATTTCAAGATTTTTTTCCTGAATTTAGTAAGGAACTCGTGTGCTCATTTGTTCAGTTGGCCATTACAATCATGAGAAGACGATAATAAAAAAGTAATAAAAATATTCAATGCACAATAATTCATACCCAAAATGAAAAACTACAAATAGCCTACCTTTGTTCATAGAACAATGCACGCCACTTCTATGTACTATCATAAGAATATAATTTTAAGACAAATTATTATAATACGAAACTATGCAAGTTGTACAGTACATCTTACACAGATGTCATAAAATAATCATGCTAAAGAAGTTGTATCAATCTAAATAATATGTCTTTGCAGGGTACCGAAAACAAACAGGTGGGGGAAATATGAACTGCCACGCGGTTTCCCCGCAGGGGTAGAGAGAGGATAGACAATCACACAACTCTGACTCAGCATACACGCCTTGCTTCATTTACATTCATATATCGTATCAAACATACTCTTCTATTATTCCGACTCTTGATATGACTTGACGTAAGCATTTGATTCATTTTCACTTAAAGCTTAATAAACTAATAATATATATTAGATATTCTAATCGCAAGTTAATAAAAAATAAAGTTACTGAAAATCTGAACAATTCGCGGCACGCCTCTGTGTCCAGGATACTAGGAGTAGGTGTACCTTCTGAGAAGTAACATTTAATTACAACCCACTGGAGATTTTAACACAGATCCTTTCAGTTTCCGGACAAATAATGTGCTCCGACAACTTGTGGATGTAATCAACGACTTGATAAGTGGCATAAAGCATTGTTTGTGCTTTACATTGAAAACGTATTTAGGAATTACTTACGTATTCTAAAACAGTGCTGGAATTTTTTTTTGAAGTTGACCGCAAAGAAAATTTTATTGAAAAAAAAAAAGTAACTTGCTACCATAATTAAAATATCATTTTATAAGTATTTATACATATCGCCACCTTAATTAGTAAATGTAATTATAGATAAAGAAAGGGACGCTTAGATGTTTGGCAAATACTCGAGTCGGGTCATGTCAAGAGTCAGAATAACAGAAGAGTATTTATGAGACGATATATGTGAATGAAGCAAGGAGTGTGTGCCGAGAGAGATTTGTGTGGCGGTTTATCCTCTCTGCCTACCCCTTCAACGAGACGGCGAGATGGTTAGTTAGTTGGTCAATTATGTCCAATTTTTGGCAACCCCACAGGAGTAAAATAAACTTTTTACACAAGCATGTATTTTTTTTTTAATATGAGTGTGCAATAACTTTACGTAACTACATTAGAAATGCGTAGATTAAAATTTTCTTTTCGTATAAATTTAAAAAAAAAGTTGGTAATACCATTTTGGACAATCTTTGTTCAAAGTATTGAGAATTCTAAGATTCAGTCGAAAATCAATGATACAATGTTGTATACAGTTTTGCAACTAAATATTAGTATTTCTGAAAACAATTAGAATGTTTTTATTGTATTTGATTTAAAAAAACATACTGCATTATTAAATTTACTTGATGCATGTTTTTGTCAAAGTACAATATTATAGTTATGTAAATACATAAACATAGGTTAAAATGACTTAAAAATAAAGATAAATGTATTACAAGAAATAATACAAAAAACAAACCAAAAGAGAAAATTCTGGTAAGTAAAAGAGTAATTCTGGATATGGATAATAGGTAACTAAAGAAAATAAAAACACCATAAAAAGGATAATTCTCCAATAAAATACACCTTATTGAGGTAAAAGAATATAAAAAAAAATTCTTAAAACTTCCTATAAATATTTATTGGTAGGAAAGCACCTAATGCTCGATGGTGAGAATTTTAAGGGGGAGAGGGACGGCTAAGAGGGATTATTTAAAAGTATTCGAAATAGTGGTAATATTATTACGCATCAAGATAAACATAATTTATAAATTGTTTTTGTGCTTAATTTGAAGAACTCCATTTAATTTATTTTTTTTAAATTGAATGGAAATCAAATTCAATAATATTATTAAGTTCTGCAAGTATTTTAGTTTTTTTTATTATTGTGAACTGTTTCGGCGTTCAAGGCCATTTTCAAACTGTGGTTAGGCCACAGCTGTCACAATAATAATAATAAAAAAACTTAAATACTTGCAGAACTTAATAATTAAATTATTACATATTTTTTAAATATACTGAAAAATATTAGCTCTTCTGATCGTCCTACGTATGTTTTACAAATGTTAAATATCTTCAATAAATACTGATTCTGTGGATTACAAACCTTTGATTTAGTTTATTAAAAAAACGTAGCGGGAAAGAATTTTTCTCCACTTTTTTTTAAATTTATCTTAATATTTTGTAAAACATACTACGTATACGATTTTTATTTTTGTCTACGTAAATAAAAATAAAATTCTATTCAAAAACATTACGTTTATATTGCATAATAATATTATCATTATTTCGATTTATAAATAATTCATCTCCATCGTCCCTCTCCCCCTTTAACTAAGATGCGTTGCGGAGAATATTTCTAAATTATATTATTGATAGAAAAATAACTAGTACTTTGGGGAAAATCCTTGGAGATAGAAGAGTGCATATCATTTCTTCACTGCATTATTGCTCTTAAACCAGGATTAAATGCACTACAGGTTCAATCTGACGGAATAAGTGAACTTTTAAGTTGAATATAAAATTGTACACTGTCATAAAAATTCCTATATATTTTTATTCGTAGAAAGACATTTGTGTGCAATAATTATTGTTGTACTTTGCGGGCAGGCCGCGTAGAAATAATATGTGGCGGGCCGTAATTTGCCGAGGGCTCTTATACTCCCTTATTTACAGTCTAATTTCTCCCTGAAACAAAGGAAGTAATTTTAAACCGGGGGTTAAAATAACCAATATTTCAAGCGCTGGGACAAATGAATTAGAGTAAGTTATTGATTTCCTCTTTCTAACTTTCAAAGTACGTGAACGTCTCTCTATTCTGGCGTTAGCTTGTTTTTAGAGTTTTTCTACTTGTCGCTGTTAGCTACATTAAAAATTGGGGAGGCAACCTTTTACATTGCAGAAATTACCAGTGGTGAATTTCACTAAAGTGCATTTGTGCAGTGAACTTCCATAAAAAAAAGATAATAAGGTAAAGTAGTATTATTATTTTACCACACTTTAAAACAGCACGCTATTCAAATTCCGTACTAAAAAATCAACCTGTCCGTATAAATACTGTTCGAGAGCGAGTCTGAAATGAATCCTATACGTGCGTTTTGAAATTCAGCGTCTGCGGGACTTTCTGTTCTAAGAAATAGTTTATACAATCCCATACTCATAGCGCTTCAGTGGCTAACCGTGGAAGCGCGCAAACCTTTAGGAATTAATTATAATTGTTAGCTGTAATAATTGCTACCTAATACATTATATTCATTAGCCACAGACACTAATCAATCGCCAAGTTGTATCTTATTGCTAGGTCGCTAATCTCTGGTGCAGTGATATGATGAAATTCCTTTAAATCTAAGGAAAAATGTGAATAATTATAGAAAAGACCAATATAAGATTTATAGACGGGGGAATTTTTTTCTTCCTTTTTTAATCTCCGATTGAACTCCCAGTGATTCCACCGTTCTGTACTGACATTCAGTTAACTACGCACTGCCGGCAAGAGGCGGACCAAAGAGAAAAACTTTTTTTTAAATAATCATCATCATACAAGGAAACAAAAATCAAGAGATGTCTACTAGAACGCGCTAATGCTAACTTTGCGGGGCTGCAGCTTTGGACGGCAATTCCTATGGACTGTGCTACCCTGGCTTTCCACCAGAAGAAAGATAGGAAGATTAAAGCTTATTCCGAGTAAATTCCAATCTGCGATGATAGCCTGACCTGTTCCATTTCCCTTCAGGATCTCATTTCACGAAACGCTTTACTATGAATCGAATACCTCCCGACTTGGAAGAACTCGATTGAGAAGATGTCTTTCTCAACAACATTATAAAGCACTTTATCAGTACGACCGCCGCTTTATCAGAAACTAGCATTATGTGTCACGATAGATCAAAGATTGCGATAAAATTGAAGCCTATGGCGAAAAATACTCGAACCTAAAATAATATCATTATACCCGATCGAGGGGGAAAATCCATTCAGGATACGATGCCAGTTACTCTTAAACGACAAATCTTCATGTGCCTAACTTAAGGTGCCTTCAATTATTTGACTGGCTTGGGATATGATAAAAGATAAACGTTTTCCTACTCACCTACGCGCAACGAACGATCGTTTAAAATAATATTATCTTACCATAATCAAATTGAGCCCGGAGGCAGTTCATATTAATGAAAATAGAAGAGTGTGCCTCACTATGCAAAATAAATACGTTTCGTGCGTGCACGGTCGGACAATATTGTAAAGATTTTTAAATGACTTTTTTCGTATAATGTGAACATTTGCAAGTGATGCTTGACATTTCGTTGACGCCAATTAACAAGTTTCGACTTTTGTGCCTTTAAAAACTTGATATTTATTTTATTATAGAAACAAAACAGTACATTTGTTACAGTGAAAAACAATAGCCAGAAATTAAAATTACATAGTGGGTACCTATGATATTTTTCCTTGTAATTACTTGTTTATACATGTATTTACCGGGTGACATGTGTAGTGTATAAGTGTGTGTGTATGTGTTAATGTGTTTGTAGGTGTGGGAAGTGACTATCTACATATTATAGAAGTGATGCCATATGAATGCGCGCATTGAGCAGTTTATATAATTGTCAAGATCTCTTTAAATGTGGCCAGTGAGTTCGAAAAATATCAATGTTAGAGTTATGGTATACGATTACGTGCCTACATTTTTAATGAGAGTGTTTTTGCAACCCCCTCCGAATAAATGTAAATACGTGTTTCACTGTATAAAACATTTATATGCAATAAATAAAATATGAAGTACCTACTTACATTCAAGCAAAGAATAAATAAGGAAGCTTATTTGAAGAGAGATGCCCACTTGAAGCATTTCCCTTAGAAAAGGTGATTACAGAACAGCTGTATCTTATATTTGGAAAATAACAATATTCCGCAATCATAAGGTAAAGAACTAGCTCGATAAAGTATTGCGGAAATCATTTCAATTGTCATTGAAAGAAAATGTGTAGATAATGAGATAATGTCTAGATATTAAGATAAAAATTTTAACGTATTCATATAACTAATTAACTAACCATCACAATTCGGTCTTGACAGACACCATTTCCTTCATACATACTCTTCTGTTATTCTGGCTCTGACATGGCCAGACTGAAGTATTTTGTTCATTTTATCGTGCAATGTCTTCCTCGGGGGTCCCCGGCTTTTTCCATTCACATTCGCGTGATACATAACTCCTTTCTTCGTTCATCCGCTCTACATGCCCAAACTATCTAAGCGTGTCTTTCTTAATTTTACTCATCACGCTCATTATATCAATATATATGTAGAATAATTTTCTCGGTTTACCCGCGTAATGTAGGACTTTTTAACTCCTGACGTTTCGGACAAATCACACTGTCCATCTTCAGAGACCTTATGTCTCGAGTTTTGTTTTGAACTGATCGCTTGCGCGTGTCCGTTCAATCAATTATGACTTTCTGAAATTACTGAAACCACGACAAAATCATATTACATCAAATCATTTAAGCTCCATGCCAGTAACTCTGCCGCGGCACACAAAGCTCTCTGTCTGGTGACCAAATGGCCGTCTATTATACTGGATTTAATACCCCAAAAAATGATAAAGCCTCCAACGCGACCAATATTGTGACGAAGGCAAATCATGCGGAGGACCAGTGGACGTGAAATGCATACATAAAATCAGTTCATTGGGTTTACTTTTGAATGACCGCTCATCCAAGGCATGATTAATGAACCAAAAACTTTCCTCATTTCAGACTTGTTCATTTTACGGCGGCGCTAAAGTAAACATTGTTAGGGGAAGAGGAAATTAAAGCAAAAACAATCATTTTAAATTTAAGGCTAGATAAACATTTTTGGTACTGGTGTTGGTTCTAGTAATTGACAGAGAAATAACCAAAACAACCTCTCTTAAAACATAAGCTTTAATTTACCCTAACAACCGCGTGGTAGTTCTCTATTATTTTTAAATGAATTCGATCTCAAGTCTGAACAGAAGACTTCTTAGCTTCCGCTGGCTTTGCCTTCTAGGAACTTACCGTGTAAACGTTTTTCCTAAATTCAAGTCAACGGGGATTCTTTTTACCCATCTAGATTATATAAACAGTAGGGTATTAGTAAGATAACAAAAAGTTATCATAAAAATGTAATATAAAATAGTCTCAAAGAAAAAAGCTCAGAATCCAAGATATCTTAGTACTTTGAATATGGGAAGGCAATAGAACAAGAAAAGAAAAATGTTATTTTATTTACTTGCACGTGTAGGTCTATCTGTATTTTAAAAGATACTTCCCAAATAGCTGGTTTTCTTTACCTATTTTCAAAATTAAGATATACGAATTTCTCGGTTACAGCGCTCATCTGTATTCTGCAGGAAATAAAAAAACTTTCGTGGGGTGGTTGGAGCAAAAAATCATATTGACCCAATAACTCAAAGGGGATCTGGGTCACTATAACAGATTCCATTCTTTTTCAATAACAATCAAAACTGATAACGTTTTGATCGAAAACGTACAGAAGTTTAAATTGAAATTGTTTCTTGTAATAAGACTAAACGTATTTGCCCTTTACTCGATCAAATTGCCATCACGATGCCAGGAAGTTTATTAGACATGTTCCAAATCAAATTAAACTTCAATATCCATTTATTACCTTGGAATTATTTTTTTCCAGTTTGGCAGGCAAATTGCAGTTGGACAATGTTATGACCCGACTAAATTAAATTTAATAATATTGAGCATCATCCAAACGTGTTTATATTTAAATAGGAAGTTCTGATTGTTTAAAGTAAGAGCAACCCCGTGACCTATTCCTATTGATAAGAGATAAATGAGGACAATGCTCTGCACCATGTGGCGTTTCTTCAGTAATTTGATTACTTAGGAATGCGTCGAATCATTCATATCTATTAGTTTACAGCAACTTAATTGACATTATAATGACAGATGACTAATTCTTATACAACAATAATGGAGACTAACGCGATTCTAGAATTACCTAAGTGTTATCTAGAATACATTTGTTATATAGATACACCGTAATTAAACGAAAAGGTTATTTGAAAAGAATACGAAAAATCAGCCGCCATAAATCAAAGATGATTGAAACTTTTTTATAATCACGTTAGTTGTTCAAAGGTCAAATGGTGAGCAAAAATCAATTCTAATTTAATTGAATTAAAAGGTTCAAAGTTAATTTTTATTTGACAAATATTTGAACAATTTGTTTCAGCTGCCCTTATTGAACGTTTTTGTTTAACCACGCTGGATTAATTGGATTCCTCGTTTATTTCGTATCCACATTTGGGTTAATTTCCTTAAGTGATGCGAGGGCATTGTCAACATACAATTTGTGTAACTAAGAGTCCATTTTCACTGACAATTTGCATAGGTGCCTACCCACCGGAGCGACGCCGAAAAGATCTAAGCGCGTGTATCTTCCCTAGGGAAATTCAGTCTACGCAACGCAGAAGAACACAGGAAAACATACTCAACCAAGAAAAATTATTTATTCAAGATAACGTAGAAAGGGTTGATATTTTTATAAGAACGTAGACTAAATGGAAAGATTCTTCCCGCGTAGCATATTTAAAAGCATACTTAGAAAGAAAATAAAATTACTGCTATGGTTATTAGCATATTTATAAGGAAGCAAAATGTTCGACATCATGATTTTTTGACGTGGGAGTCGTTAGAAGAATTCTAGCGCAACTTCTTCTATTACAGCTATGCCAGTTTTTGTCAGATTAACAAATACACGTTTTTTTTCGTCAATTGTCGAGCAGACTAAGAGTTCCAGTGGCCAAATTACATATTTTTTATGTTAGAAAGGTACACGAAATTAAAATAAAAAAGGAGATATTTTTAGGTAAAAACAAAATATCGTGGGGCCATAGCTCCAGTGTGCACAGTCCTGTTAAGAATCCATATAAAATTCTAATTTTTAAAAGATCCTTTTAGAATGGAGCTTTACCAAATTGAGATTGTATTACGAAACCATAATAATGTAAGTCGGTGTTATATAATATTGCAACTAGATAAGGCCCAATTTCCCTAAGTGCACTATAATCCGGGGAAATAAATGAACGCTATTAGAGTTTTTGCGCGCGTAAAAAGTTACAGCTGGCAATACTAGTTCGCTGAATCTCCCCCTCGCCCAACTGCCCAGCTGCCCAGTGGCGGAACCTCCTATTTGTCCGTGGTGGTGAAATATCGGCAACCAGTGTGGAACTTGCGAGTGCTCAATTCGCAAGGGTTGAGGCGAATTTATGTAGCATAAATTTTAATCTAGAGCGGGCATCGCAGTACCCCATGAACGCCGTACGGGTGAGCTTTTACAGATCGACGCAAGGAGAGCGATCTGGGCGAGAGATCGCTTGGGAGCGAAGGAGCCATGATCGGAGTAACAAGTGTCCAAGTTGGGCAAATCCAACCATTTAACTGAAAACTTTAAACAGTTATTCACAATGCAACAACTTTCATCACATCGGGTGCGACGCCTCAGGGGCGCCCATTCTCGACACGTCATTGATTTTACGGATGATCGCGAACAGCCCATACCCCCTCTGTATCATATTTAATCTCTAGTATGGTTCAATCAAGTTTTATACTTATTATTAATGACAAACTAAATCCACAGATACATGTAATTTAAATAAAACACGATTACCTATAAGTACGAATGAAATAAAGCCGTAGAATGATGTTAACCCTAGAATGGAAGCGAGTATATTTTAGTCTCTTTTTAAATAATGTGTTTGTTCACTCATTATTAACACGTCAGTATATTTCACTCAATAGTTCCTACCGCACAATCAGACGTAATATTTTCTCAATATATATTAAACAATAAATATCTAAAAAAAATATTACACTTACCAACGAGAAAAAGGTGCAACCTGCTACTACGAATAGCGCGATCGGTCGGCACTCGAGTGAAAATTTGTGTGAAGTTGGACAGAACAAATTTTACTCCTCGCTTCCATTCCAGGGTTAAATAAATATACTGGACACTTTGTACCCATGTATACCCGTGCATATATGTAAACAGCGGGATCCCAATGTTCATACATAGCATGTCATATTTCGGATTCTAATTAAAATTTCATAAACATATGTTGGAAGATGTCATATAAAAACAAAAATGACCCAGGTTCTGAATCGCACCACGTGGAATCCAGTCTAAACTTTTGTTCGAATGGATTTTGGATTCAAACTCAAAATTGGTCCCTAAAACGTACTAATGTAGACTGGGATTACAAGATTGCGGTCTTTTGGCAAAGTCAAGCAAAGACAAAAGGAATCATAATAAAATAAAGATCAAAGGGCATGAAGTTGGTCTTAGTACAAAGTCCCATAGGATATATACAAATCTTGATAAAAATATAGGGATGAGTAGATATAATCAAAGTCTAAAATGTAGAGTGTATACCATATTGTAAAATAGTTATTAATGGGATGAAGGGGTCTTGATCGGAGTGGAAGAGATCAATCAGTGAAAATCATAGTTATTGTGTATTTATAGCGGCAGTCAAAGAGATTGAGCCGAAGCGAGAAAAACTCAGTCATTATTTATTAGTCTTTCGCGGATAGACCACGGAAATGGAACAACCTTTAAAAGAAAACTGCCGATAAGACCGCTCTTCGTTTTGGTTTGAAAAGCTTTGGTAATTTGAAAAGTTGGTCATAATTCTAATTTAGTTTTTCGATTGAGGTTCACAAGTTTGTAAGAGTTCATTTGATATTCAAAAAGATATTGGCCAAGAATGATCATCGAACCGTGGGGCGTCTCGTATTTGTGAAGAGGAAACTAAAATAGAAGGCGTATATAAAAGATACAAAGTAGGTACACACATGTTGCCTTTCTTTCACAAAACTACACCAAACGATGCTTTTGGTACTCTATGTTACTTATTATACCGCAAGAGAGGTTCCCGGAGATATTTATGAAGCAAATTGCTTCCTTATTCAGGTGTACCCGCTGTGTTGGATGGTAGATGGGAAGACCCACCCACATACCTCGGTCAAGAGGCCATTTCCCTGTCTCCGATAAGTATTCTTCAATATTGAATGACTTTCTATTATTTACAACATTGCTGGGCAAATATTACCTAATCCGAAGAGCGGAGATACATATAGTATTCAAGGCATCTATGCTTATTTAAAAACATGAAACTATGTTACAAAATCTCAATTATTTTAAACTTTCATAGGAAGCGATCATTTTGTGGTTGGAGATAATTATAAATTGAGGAAAAATGTTTTTTTGTTTGAACACCGCTTTATTAAATATATTAATCAAGTGGTTTCGGTTCACCCTGATTAACCGAACCGAAACCGGTTGGTTGGTTAATTTCTCCACATTTTCATTACATTATTATAAGAAAATGAGGAGGATTTGGAGTTAAATTTTATGTTACACTTGTTTAAAATTAAAAAATTTCAGCTGATGCAAAACGAAAACTTGGTAAGAATTGAATAAAACATATAGGAAATAGCATAATTACGTACTATATATCCTTCTAAGAATTAATTAATGCGGAAATTATATTGGATTGCAAGCGTCTGAATCTTCCATCTCCCCAAGTCGGGGGAAGTTTCATCCCAGCTTTGCTTCGATAATGGAATAAAAACAAGCAAATTGCATTTACTTAGGTTCCCCGAGAATATCTTGCTAGAATTTTTTAGAGCTGATTATAAAAACATTATTTCAATGTCCGGCGTTATAAATATTTTTCGTTACGACAAACTTCTGATTCAGTAATCTAAAAATAATAATTTATAATACGGAGAACAAAACGTAAGTATTTTACTAAACATATATATTTTTTAATTACAGGGGAATGTATTCCTCCACGCTAGGAGTTCACCTGCGTTGTGGAGGACATTTTTCAACGGTAAATTAATTAGTCCAGTAGAAAGATTTAATAATTGAAAATTAGTAATATATAAGTATTATTAATTTTTTCCAATGAAAACCTTTTGCAAATTGAATTTGGGTATAACAAGATATTAATGGATGTACCATTATATAACTACCAACCTCTCCACATTGATAGATTTTTTAAACATGCATTGCATTATTACATATTGGGTTCTATACTAGATACTGAAGAGCTGCAGGTAAAATTTGAAGAATTTTCCCTCCAAGCTTTCATTGGAAGTGTTTTAAATGAGGCAGAAAGTCGTTCATAACGTTTCTAGCAAATTATCGAATACTATTTTAAATATCTCCGACAATTCTAATGCCGCTGATTATGAATTTAATTAGTATTTGAACGAAATAAAGAAAATCTCAACGACTATATAAAATACTGCTAAAGACAAAAAGTATTGAAAGAAGCTTTATTTTAAGACTCTGCGACGAGAAAGTTAATGCGAATGAATGAGTAGTTCGAAATACTATTGGACATTCGCCAAACATGAAATGTTCACCAGATCGTAGACCTCTAATATAAGCAAATGCTTACCAATAAAATGGTCAATACACTCATGCGCCGGTAATTCAAAATCAGATAAATAACAACCTTCATTACTTCGCACAGATTATTCCACGTATAGGAGAATGAAGAAAAAAAATGCGCCCACACACCTCCAAACGTAATATTGTTAACACCAGATAACAAAAATAATATCACAATTTGGAATTAAGATTCGATTAATATTGAACGTTCATTCTCGATAATTATAGATTAAGAAATAAGAATAAACAGTCGATTAAAGAAGGCGATTTTAGATAATCCATACATCACCACACACCATTATATTTAATTAACTCCGCCCCCAATTCAAACGCTAATTTTATATATTGTATTTGTTGAATTTCACGAGATTCCTGTGAAGTGTTATTAAATTTCAATTCATCATCCCAGCACTTGCAAACTTGTTAATTACTAATACTTGAGTTCCATAATGTTTGTTTTTAATGTATATTACACAAAATATATTTTTTAAATTATGAGCGAACATAACAAAATTATATATTACTTGACCTTAATTAGCCTTGTCTATCATATATACATAAAGCCCATAAAATACAAAATTGCCAGCTCGAACTTATCATAAGTCTTCGGTGTTATTTATTCACATCATTGCCCAAATTTAAAAAGCCAATACAATTAAAAATTAATGAGAGATTTATGCTACCTATAAATCTCAAACAGACATTCGCAAGAATTCGGTATTCCAAAGTTACTTTGTCGGTGATCGTAAAAGTTTATGGGAAGAAAAATAATACATAAACCTGAAACGGATCTAAAAACGCAAAAGTATCGCAAGTTGCACTAGTTATTTAGGGGAGATTAAAATCGAGGGGCAATGCTGTAAAATGTTTTTATTTGAGTATGTGGCATACTTGACCTCTGCAAAAATATACTTACGCTACTTGACACGAAACTGTAAGTTTTGTATTATTCCGCAATGTGTTTACAATTCATCAAACGTGCGTGATTTAATGGAGACATGAAGATAAACCTAATTCAATTTAAATTTAAGTATATGGAAGATGGATAGAACCCACCGAAACACTTAACAACTTATCTCTACGTCTAACATTGTAAGCCCAAAAAAGCACTTCAGAGGACAAAGTTGATAAGCCTTCCCCCAGTTTAGAAGTAAGATAAGAAACTAAATTTGAAGTTTCTTACGCTACTAATATGACAAAGCGGAAACATTTAGCTTAATTAAAACGTGTAAACACGTTGCTTCACGTGTTTAATTAGAATGGCTTCGTGTGCGTTCCCTTCTACTCTACTATCTTTGCTAAAGTTAAATATTTATATTTTCCCTTCAATCTCCCAGACACGAGAACTTGTACGCTCGTCGCACCTAGGCTTAAAGGCGTGTTCTTTATACTAATACGTGGTATTTATCGAGCCAGGAAACAGGATTTTTTTCGTTTTGACTCTAGGTGAACTAAAGTTCTGTTATATGATTATAATACCTACCATTCTGCAAGGCATAGTTATTTAACGTGTAACAGATGTTGCTGTCTTTCGAAGGAATTGTCAACTGTGCTTCCAAAATAGCTGTCGCGCATAAAAAAGACCATACCTTGCGGAGCTTAAAAATGTATTTGAATTAGATAATAGTAACATTAAATCATTGAAGATAATATAAACAATATAAAAATAAACAGAAAAGGACAGAAAACAAAAAGGTAGCGGTCGCATCTGGAAATCGACACCAGGACCTCTGTCTTACCGGGACAACACTCTAACGGCCGTTCTTCCCAACCTTACTGAGCAACTGCTGAGCCGAAATTTTGCCTCAGCACTGTTCAAATTCGCCATTCCCATCGAAATTCTCAGTCAAACTTACGATCATCTTAAGTTATCGATTTTTGTGGATTAAAGTTCTCCTAAGTAAAAGATTAGTTATAAAAAATGTCAACAGAGTGTCAAATGACAGCGTAAATGTCAAATGTCATAGATATCTATGGTCAAAAGTCATTCGTTTCGCGAACTATTTTTTGTATCTATTGTGTATTGACTATTTTGAATATGGAGAATGAAAATGACGATATTTTAAATGTAATACCAATAGCGGGTATATGAAGACAGCGACGATGAAAATATTATTGACATAATAGCGGGTATGGACAGCGAATATGAAGACAGCGACGATGAAAATATTATTGACAATTATTGATTGAAAATTGAAAGAACACTCGAAAGCCAAACGTCAAAAAAGTCTACTTCAAGTAAAAGTCAAGCTAACACTTTATTTTTAACATATACGTTTTTAAATACAAAATGTTGGCGTTTGTATTACAATATTTAAGACAAATAATATGTATTCATAATAAATAGAAAATTAACTCGCCTATGTTAATTTAACATTGAAAGTTTTTACATTGATGTCATTTTATTGACTATGAACTTGTGGGGGTACAATTATATTTTCCATAGAAGTGGGCGAGTCCTTCATAGACAATTTAGGAAGTTCAAAGATAAAAAAAATGTTTGGAGACAGTCAAATAGAGCGAATACTTAACAAAACACTTGGCTGATCGGTGGCTCAGATTGATCATTCGAAAAGTTGGGGAGAACGGCTGTAAATTGTTATATAATATTCTAAATTGGGCATATATATATATGTATAGTATATCTGTTAATTTACAATGATATTAGGTTGGGTTAGTTAGTGTAAAGCGCACTTGAGGTGAACCTTCACAAAACTGCTCTATAGGAATTAACTCTTATTATTATTAACCACTGAGCTAAGTGAGTCCTTATTATTTTCCGAGCATTTTATCGGCATCATATCTCAATTTAACGTGTTAACCGGGGGATTGCCTTCAAATCCAAAATTAAGGTTTGTATGAAACAGGCCGCGCAGCCGTTCCTCTTAAATTCATGTCGATGCATGTATCGATGACTCACACATTCGTAAAACGTAAAACTAAGTCCCGCCCGTTCAAAGGTACAACATATATTTCGAAGAAGTTTTGATACGTACTGCCCGTACTCGATACTGTTTACATTTGACGTGTAAATGCGTCACGCTCGGTTAACAGGTTAAGGAATTACTAATATTATCCCCAATTAATTCCATGTGAATACAATATAAAGAACTTATTGGCTGGCTGCTTCCGCTAGTTTGATACCTAAATATGTATAAACGAGAAGAGATTTATTTTTCATGTAATGGTTGATGAGGCTCAAATTAAACGACATTAAATAATTACCTCATAAAAATCACAAGAGTAATTTTATTATTAAAACATTACGAAATCACAGCTCACACCCCGAGTTTCGAGTATTTCAAATGTCGATGGGTACACCACTAATATTATTTGTTTATTCAACATTTAAAATCAAAATTATCGTAATATACGATAATCAACAAAATAATAGTAAAAGTCATCCCACGCAGTTGAATGAACTTTGAGATGAAAAAAACTCAACTGTTTTATTTACACGGTTTAGACAATATTTTATAAGATACATTGCTTCACTACGCCCACTTAAACATGCACCGCAATATAAAATCTTAAGAATTACCACACTCCTACACTTTTTAACATTCAATTAAACTATGGCTCACAGATACCAAGTTTTTTTTTATCGCTTAGAGCAGCGGTTCCCAATTTTTTTTTCTTAAATACGCTTCTTGGAAAATACCTTATCCACTCGCACCTCTGTTCAAAACATTGTAAATAAAACATCATTTCAGCTTATATACATTATTAACATCTTGACAAGCCAGGGCTTTTCGAGTAACCCTCGGGTGCCCTCGTGTACTCGTGGGACACGCGTACTACTAATTGGAAACCGCTGGTTTAGAGAGTTGAGAAATTTCTATTTTTAGATGGTGAGATGGACGTAGGAATAGGATTATCATAATCAACGTAAATATTTTTTTGGTGTTGACGTTTAAATGTTAGTTTATATATATTTAAACGAGTATATGTACCAAATGAATAAGTTAAGTAGGCAAAATTATAAATAAAATTATGCATTAAAAAATTATCGCATTTCATTTCTGAAGCATGGCAATGAAGATTTAAAATTAAAGCTTTTTAAAATCCCACAGGTAATTGCATGGCGCGGTTGGTAAAAAGGTGGGCTGGTTTTCATGCAGGCCGCTTTTTAATTCAACGAACTACGCTTTATGGACAAACTATCTTTTAACGCTCTGTGGTCCGGAGCCTTAAGAGTTTTACGGGGCAATCTGAAGGCTTTTCTAGGTTGTGCGGGCAAGGAAAATAAGTACTGCACGGACTTCCTATAAAACAATTTTTTTCAGGACAACACTTTCCGAAGGTAAACAGCTGTCCACATAAAAAAAACAACAATCCATACAAAACTTGAAAAAAAAATCATATGTTTGAAGAAATTATGCACTGATAATCTTTTAACCCTAAAGTGGAAACGAGGAGTAAAATTTATTCTGTCCAACAACTAATTTTTCACTGAAGTGCCGACCGATCGCGTTAGCTTTCTTCTAGATATGCTTTCCTCGAGTTCTTTCCTCAGCAGTGCATTTGTTTCCATAGTAGCAGGTTGCGCCTTTTTCTTGTAGGTAAGATTAATATTTTTTTCACTGGGGAAATTTTACGTTTCATTGTACAGTGGGAACTATTGAGTGAAATTTACTGATTTCTCAAATACAATATTTCTCATAGGTAAGTTTAATATTTTTTCACTGAGGAAATTTTACATCTAGATTGTACGGTAGAAACTATTGAGTGAAATTTACTGATATGTTTATTATGAGTGATCGCAATATTTATTAAACTAAACGACATAGATTAATTAAAGATAGGAGAAAGACGCTTAATTTAAAATGGGAGTAAAACATACTTATCGCTTCCATTAGTGCTAAGAACGGTTTCATTCTAGGGTAAATTACACTTTTGATCAGATTAATTACATAAAATCCAAGTAATGTACAAATTACTGTTAATGGCGGGTGTTTACACGAAAAACGCATAACTAGGTACTTAGAAAATAATTGCATTCCGATGGTTTCTGACCTTCCTCTTTTCTGAAGGTGTGATAAAATTGGTGAGCGTGACCGAAAATTATAATAAGAAGTGACATATTTATTACAAAATTAAACAGTATTAATATAACAATTACCGTTTCACGAGTGTTAATAAATTGTCGTGATAGGCGACACAATGGTTCCGGACACATCAATATTGTTTTAATTCATTTCTTCACACAACATAATAACAAACCATTAGATTATTTGTTACTTAGTTAAAAAAATTTCATAAAATATCTTATAAACTTAATACCACAATGTAATTAAACCCGTGCAGAAAACAATATGCTGTATTTTGTTAAAATGTTATGATTTAACTTTTCACATAATATTATAGTAAAATGACTTTCAATATGATGATGGTTTACCTCTAAGATACAAATTTGTGCACATAAAAATACTTTGAATAAATTTATTATCACCGCAATTCAAATTCATGACAAGGTTTTACTGCATTCTTCTGTTCCTTGATCAAATAAGGGGCTGATTTCGATACGGCAGCAACGAGTTTCCCATCCCTAACTGTGGGGTGAGATTCCTGTAAGTGCCTGTAGAATAGGCCCTAAATTTCATGAAAATAAGTTCATATTCAAAGTCAAAAGCTTATAGCGTCCACTATTTTTGGACGAAGCGTTTTGAAATTAGGTCATTTTACTGGCAGTAAAGGCACGGGTTAATATTTGTTGATGTCGGGAGCAAAGGCTTAATTAGCCAAACTGTGGTGAGATACATGGCTCGAGGTCCCCAAGGGAGGATATATCCCTAATGTCATCTTAAATAACGGCTCTCCCCGGACTGATTTGATTACCAGAAAACATAACCAGGATCATTGATATAGATTAGGTGTATAGTCTGACCCTCGTGGTACTTAAAATGATCCTATATTGAGCTACGAAATAGGCACAGCATTCCCGTAGGAGGTCAACGCCAAAGGTGTGCCCAACATTTGTACACGGGTGATATTTTTCACACGATAACGGGTCGTTATTTTGTTCAAGAGCTCGGTTGTGAAATGATTTGCCGAAGTCTGTGTTTCCCCCGTTCTACAACATAGGTCTCTTCAGGACCCAGGTTCACCCATTTTTTTCCTCAAATAGACCCTCCCGGAAGATGAGACATGCCCGGAGGAAATAGATTTCGTCTCAAAACCATAGGAAAACATAACATATAGTGTGAAGGCTATTATGGAAACGGTCATTAGGTGTACCTATATGGCTACAACTGAAACCCAGATACGAAGTACTTAACGGTCAGCACCCAAAAATGCACATTTTTAATGTTAACTCATGAAATACTACGAATGGTTTATCTGTAAATTCTATACGGGTAATAAGGTTTCAAAAGACAATAATCCTCAAACTATTACCATTTGAATTTTATATGAAATATGTACTAGAATATTTGATAAAACGTTCAAAATTGCTTTCACTGGTTTTCAAACTACACATATTGTCAGACATTTTGGGGTGTATATTATAGAATTTAAGGATTACAGTGTGAGGATTTACGTCTTTGGAAACCTTAAATATTTTCCTAACTGCTCGTATAGAATTTAGAGATGGATCATTTGAGGTATTGTTGATTTATCAATCTGCAAAGTGATGTTTAGGGCCACAAAGGGTCTGGTACGAGACAATACAATCTATAAGGTGGAAATCACCGTAAGAGAAACGGCTGCGCTCCCTGTTTCATATATTACTTAATTTTGGATTTGAGGCCAAAATACCCATCCAAACTGAATTATATATTTTTATAATTAAAGGTTTAGTAAATATCTAGCATTTTATTTGTTTTCTTTTTAAATTATGAGGCCATGAAAAAATATCAATTTTCATAATTTTAGAGGCAACAGAGAAAATTATTTGCGGGTTTACCGTATTTAAAAATATATATATATATCATATTTGCTACGTAAATATGATTACGTAAATAAAAACAAAACATTTAAAAAAAAAAAATTAAATATCGACCCGAAAAAAGTTTTTTCGGGTCGATATTTTAAATTATGTACGGCAAATTTGGGTTCCAACGTAAATTGGTCGTTTTTAATTTAATTTAAAGTTCACTATAAAGCTTATTTTAATATTTAAAAAACATATATTTTATATTTCATTATTGTATTTTCAAAGCAGACGTGGTAAAACTTTTTTTTAAATCACCGTTAGCCCCAAATAATTGTTAAAGGTGCCTTTAAAATCGCGAAAAATCAATTTCTTTAATGGCCTATATTTCATAATGTAAAACATAAATAAATAAATTACTTCTAATCCATACTAGAGATATTTATTACACTTTTTGAAGAAAAAAAAGACCATTAGGTTATGGTGGGTATTTTGGCCTCTAATCCAAAATTAAGTTTCGTATGAAACAGGCCGCGCAGTCGCTCCTCTTAATGACCAACTTCTTAGCATAGTGGAACGCGCCAAAAGTAGGGGCAAAATCGTTCTCTAAATATGTACATATCTATAGATACATAAATTATCGACACTACAACCCTTGGAGAGTCCTGGCTGCCTTCAGAAAGGCTTCTACTCCTGTCGGTTTCCTGCTGTTTCCCTCCAGTTCATTATAACTATAACTGCCGTATTGGCTTCTACAGAATCCAGCCACTCATGTAGTTCTCTTTGACATGCAATCAAGTCTTTAAAAAGATTAGTGTATTTATCAGAATATTTATTTATGTATGGTTCAAAAATAACGTGTGCATAATGGCATTATCTCTTTCTACATGAACAACGTAAAGGAACGATGGATAAAAAGTGAGCTATCTAGCGGTTCTATATCAATGCATAATAACCGTGATGAATATGGGATCGTGTAAACAGTAAAACATCATGGCGGCGGACATCTGCCGAGCTGGGGTTAATGGAGGCAAAGGGCCAAGATAACGCCACCGAAGGAAAATAAACCGAACAAGACTGCGTCAATGTTTATTTAGATGCTCGACTAAAGGCCCGCCCTGTTACGGGCGTTTCTCACTGTTGTGTCTTGGAGCTGCGCACTTAAACTAAAGACACAGTTAAAAATGCGTACCGACGCGATGTTTTAACTGTGTCCTTTAAATCAATAGCAAGTCCAAATCAGATCATCACCTGCAGCCATTCCCGCAATTTTGTATGATACATTTTCTTATAATAATACCATACATTTATAAAATCAAAAACCTTTTATAAATCAGTAATTTGAAAGAGCAGGGAGGCCTACTAATTGGCTCGATAGTCTATATATGCCAATTTATAAAGAGAAGTTAATAACGAGTATATATTTGTATGTTCGACTAAAGGGCCCGCCCAGTGACGTGCGGTTGTTGTGTCTGTAAGCTTCGCATTTACTAACGACACAGTTAAAATTCTGTACCAACACGATGTCTACTGTAGTACTTTCTTAAATCATTAGCATCTCAAGAACGTTATGTCTATAATCTGCAAGCATGGGAGAAAGACGGGTTTTAATAACAATAAGCAGGATATTCAGAGCCAGTGGAGATTGATGATTAAGAACTACAGTGCCAGTACGATATCATGCTTGCATCTTTCGGCTGTCGACCCAATGTGAAGATAATTTGGGTCATATTTAATATAGGTAGCAAGAAGATCACAATATTTATTATACATAATAGCGGAGACGCTTGAAAAATCACAGGATATAATAATTGCAGGATTTGTAAGTTTGCTTTTAGTTTTAATATAATTATAATAATTTAAAAATAAAAATAAATGCATTTAAAAAAAAAAAGTAAAAAAAACTTAATTAAAAAAATATATATATTATGTCACTGCCGAGAATCGAACCCCGATCAACTGCTTGAAAGGCAACTATGATAACCATTACACCGCTAACTATTGTAACGGCGGCATAAACTCATTTCTGAAAATAGGAAATATGTGTTTTTTAATTTTAGCATTAGAATGTTGGGTACTCGCATTACATCCAAAATTAAATTGCTTAATTACCTATATTAATTTTACCTCAAATTCGATTACTGCATTTGTAAAGAGTTGGATTTGGCCGGGGAAAAGCGGGAATACGGGAGAAGGAGAGGAGGAAGGTTAGGTAGGTGTATTTACGGGAGACAGTGTAAGTGCAGGCTTACCCGGTGAGGGGTTTCTTCCAGGGAGCTCGGCTCGGGACCTTCGACTAGCTCAGAATCGGCAGACCTCGGAGCTCTTCTGCAGGATCGTGAATCGACAGGCGGTCTTATAGTTGGGAATTCGACTCAATACTTTATGAAATGAAACACTCAAATGCTTTCAAACTCAGTAGTTTACTTGGAGAAAGGTACAGACATAGTTAATTTACACAAGGGGAACAGGCTAACCTAAAACTCACAATAATGTTACGGGTAAAACTCTCTTTTTCTCTCTGGGAATTTCTCTACAACGGGCATGGTTAAATGCGATTTGAATAGAATACAACACAACGGAAGGGGAAAAAACAAGATACAGCTCACGGTTTTTCGTGTAGAGGCGAGAAGTTTTCGGTGAAGGCAATTGCTGGTAGTGTGGCCGGGTAGGAAGCCATCTTCAGTCGTTAGGTCCGCGGGGAGGATGCTTCCAAGGCCAGGTCCACGCGGTGAATGATCCGTCCAAGGCCAGATCCGCGGGGAGAATGATGCGTCCAAGGCCAGATCCGCGGGGAGAATGATGCGTCCAAGGCCAGATCCGCGGGGAGAATGATGCGTCCAAGGCCAGATCCGCGGGGAGAATGATGCGTCGAGAGTGCGCGGGCGGAACCGGACCCGCGTACGAGTGGTGTTCATTCTTTTTTGCCGCTAGGGGCGCTGATGTCTAACGAGCGGCTAGTTTTTATGGGTTATTTGCGTTATGTAACACATTCCACAAAAAAAAACTATATTTTACGTCAGTCTTCCAATGCTGAGTATATTCAGTTTGATTGTAAGAAATCTCCCATTTTTACATATTTATGTGATTACAACATAGATCTGATATTACCAATGGGTTTTAATTGTAAAATAAAAACAATACCTTATTTACTTGATAAGTATTGGATCCGATATTATAATTTTGTTTTATTTCTAACAATAATTTACTCATGGTAGGTAGGTATGAATATGCATACATAGGTATTAGTTTTCATGTTCTACGGAGGTAGAATGATTTTGTTTTTATGTTCGAAATACTCCCCCCGTTAATGGTAATATATAAACATGATTGTTGCATTTAATGCGAGTACTTCCGGCCCAGGTGTTGTAATGTTAATTGTTAAGTAGTTGGTTATACGAACCATACAAAAATTGGCTCTACAACGGAATTGTCACAAGGAACCCAAAGAATAGAACAAAATAATTCCATAGTTGATGTATGTATGACATGTGGTCTGCGGTTGTTGGTTGTAGATCACTGATGTAAGTTCAGATCATTGAATATTTAGGCTAACGCAATATTGATTATTTTTCCTTTTTTGTAGTATATGTACGAGAATGTAACAGAATTAATAATGTACAGTGAGTGGTTTGTGCGGATGCGCTTGGGCTGCATGCGATTCTCGCATATTCGGTTCAACGAATATGTTAGAAACGGACATCAAAGAACAGGTATCTATCTACCTTCGGGAAATACAGAAACACGATCCAGCAAAACCAAACAAACGAGCAGCACTTCACGTACGAGTACTTATATTTTATTTTTTAAAAGGAAAAATAATAACAATCGATCGAGCAAGCTTTGTTAAGTTTCAATTTACCGATCCAGATCACGTTCGATTTCATAAGAGAGCTTTATACGTTGACCGAATGTGCAGTGTAGGAAGAACAACATTCGTACAAAGAAAGAAAGACCCACGTAAGATTTACCAAATGTCAACAATATTTTTACTTGTCAAATACAGAATGAAAGCGACTTGTGTAAACGTGCTGGCTCATATTCAGCATTAGGCAATCATGAGCATTATTTGTCATTATTACTAATGACTGTTTTTTTGGTAATAACAGCATTAGGCTTGGTGACGACACCAGTAGAGTTTAACATCTTCCTTAAAAAACGAACCAGCAGCAGAGTACAATATTATTGTGCAAGAGGGGTCATAAGAAATTATCTCCAATTATGAAAAGAAAAATGTGGTTTTCAATTTAAAAATCGTTTTCCCCTCTCAAATGATTTCGTTTTAAGAGGCTTCTAATGAGACAGTTATATACCTACAGAAGAAGAATTTAATCCATACAAACCTTTTCCAGTTAAAAAAACTTATAATTATGATTGAACTCGACTACATCACTGTACTGATGATACACAGCGAAGTAGGTACTCATAGAACTAATTAATATTTTCCTCGTTTGTCGAGTTTTACGATATAGAAACGTACAGAAAAGAGTCATATCGCAATAATTTCCGATTAACGGTTGATGGCAGAGAAGAAACTTATTGGCTGGAGAGGAAAATAATAATTATCCCAATTCAACGACCGATTTTGTGAAAATCCCTTAGATGCGGCAGATTACTCAACAATTTGAATAGATAGGCGAAATATTCGAAATGACGTCAGAATTTATCACAAAATTTACTTTACAAATTAAATTTACTTACTAGAACCTAATTATATGTTATGTGTATTGATATTTATATAACTTATTAATTATACTAAGTATTATTATTGCATCATCTTGTGTAAATATATGCTGTTAAATCATATCAAATTTAGACAGTAAACATACCTACGCCTGCATATTGATAAACACTTGTCCTTTAAACAGCACATTCAAAAACTAAAAGAAAAAAACACCCCACTAATTGGTGTATTTGGTAGAATAACTCATTTTCTACCAGCGAAGTAGAGGGGGGGCCTTATACTTTAGTTTAATACAGTCCTACCTAAATTATCTAATACAAATATGGGGAAACAATACATCACATTCTTAAACGATTTACAAATAATACAGAATAAAGTTATAAAAAACATTTTAATTATAACCCAGATACCCCCACAAAAAAACTATACCTAAACATACTGAAAATTTACGAACACGTGCCTATTAACCTACAAAATGGACACACACATTCGAACACATTTATACAAACGTTACAAATACACAAACACAACACAAATTGTACACGAATGCATCAAAAACGGAAAGTGGTAAAAGAAGCATAGGCCAAGAAGGTTGTACACATATACAATCTCCTTCCCGATAACCCGAAAACGGAGAATCGAATAAACAATTTAAAAATAAAAAAAGAGATAAATGATCAAAGTTACAATGTACCTAGATAAGAATATTGTTTAAGATAGGAAACAATCTGTAAGTTGAGAAATAGTAGTTAAGAAAGCGAAATATATGTTTATATATTTTTTAAACTTAATAAATATATAAATAAAAATATGTTCGATACTTGATAATTAAATTTTCCGTTAATTTCCACCGCTGGTATGAAAAATTGGTTTTACGACGAATGAAGTAAAAGTGTTCTATTTGAACAATTCTTAGGTACGGGTTGTTCCGAGAAACTCGAAGGATTCATCAAAATTTCAAAGTTAATATTCAAGTTCTGTTAATATTCAAGCAATGCGAAACAACTGGCGCACATAATGAAATAATAGCAGAACTTGAATAAAATTTTCACAGATCTTGAATATTAACTTTGAAATTCCCGGAAACAAACCGTCCTAAAGGTTAACAAGAATGCACAGTAATTTGAGAAATATCGGATTTAGAAAAGGACTGAACACGATCTTGAAAACTGAGCATTCGGAAGATAAATCGAAAAATTATCTGAAAAATATCAAAAGGAGCCTACTAAAAATATTTAGACAGAAAAACATTTGGTGAGGTTTTTCAATGTACGCATACTTATTCTCCTTAAAATGACGAAGTGTTTTGAGAAAACCTTCAACTTTTTTAAACGAGGGATTTCTATAGCCACGTGGTTTGGAAAACTTGAGGTTACGGGTGGACCATTTGTGATATCATTATTCAATGTTTTTACCTAAAATATATATTTGTATGTGCTAGTTAAATACATATTAAAATTCCAGAATTTAAGTGAGGCACAAAAAATCATTAAAATATAGGCGAAAAGAATTACGTATTCGGTTTGAACCGTAATTAATTATTGTGCAAAAATTCTTAACAACCCGGGGCATTAAACAAATGTATTTTTTCGAAAGGTTTTGGTAGGAATCCACGCACGTCCTCGCGCTCGTAACTAAAATGGCATACGACACGAATCTCTGATAACAACAAAACGGCCCATTTGCTGTAAAAAAATGTTTACTTTTTTTAACCCCAGTACTAGAATTCGACCCCAGCTGTAAGGAAGGACCCTATAAAAGTTCGCAACAATACCCCTATAGGACGGTACTCTACCCTCGTTCTACCCTAAATAATTGAAGGTAGCTACTGGCATTGGGCCGAGTTGTTTTTATAAAGGCTGAGGAGCAAAATAATGACGATACAGCCCTATAACCTACATAATCTGTACATAACGAGCACGATTCTTCAATTCACAATATTATTGAAGCCTATGGCCTAAAAGGAATAATAAATTATCAAGTAAGCTGTAAACTGGGTTAGCACTAGCAGGTGCTTACTGAGCATTTACCAAAGTAAATCTTTATTTCAGCGGGTACAGAACTCTATAATAAGCTTTAAAAAACTTCGCCACAATTTATTGTCCAATTCTTTATTTTATGAGAAGTACGCGGGTAGCCTGGCGAAGCTGCAATTTTTGCAGTTGGCATGAAGTAATTCACAAATTACGGAAACAGACACGGGATATGGATGACTTCAGGGCTTCATTATGATTCACAAGATTCATTCAATCTTGTCCGCTTTGATCTTGCACATTTTTTGATCAAATTGGAATCAAAGGCGATGTTTAGCTTGAACATTTATATCTAACATGAGCACGACCTCAATTCTCGTTTTAACAGAGAATTAATTAAAAAAAACTGTATCGGAAGCGGATTGAACGCCGAAACCAGGACGACTGCGAAAGACTATTCGTTTTAGCGATTGCATTACGTGAAATGTAAACATAAGGTAAAAAATGTTTAGTATTCTTAGGTCAGGTAAAAAACATCAATAAACGAATAGTTTTTAAAAGGTATGACCACGGGAAACTGACATCATTACATATTGAATTACCTGTTGGTTCGGGTGTGATGATAATAATAATAATTGGATGATATGTATAGCGTCGTTTTTGGGAAAAAACCACCTCAAGGGCGCTGAACAAATATTACTTCCTAGGGTTTATCATTATTATATTATGTACAAACAGATACAGAAACATACGTACCTGGCAGGTCTCTCCAGATTAACATGTTATTTTATAAAGTCGTGGGAAGATAATATGATTTTGAACGCACATTGCATGATATTGCAGTTACTATTTTATTCTTATTTGTTATTGATATAAATATATTTACCAGTAGGTTAGTGGCTAAAGAAGAGTTGGTATTTATTTGAAAGATTTTTTTTCGAATTTAGGACAGGAGAACAGATTTTTAAAAATGAGCGAGGTTTACTGAATTTACCGAAAAATACTCATGAATTAACTGAAATTTTCGATGATATTTATTTAAATTTACAAATATTTATAGTTATTTAGAATGTTGCAGACTATGAAAAGTTTCAATATGATAAGGATTAAAAAATGAGTAGGATAACGTTGTCGGACTTTTTTCCGACTGTTTTCATATCAAACACCATTCCTCGCGGTTGCGGACAGCATATTTACGAGGTAAAGAAAGATCAAATGAAAAGTATGGCATCCACGCTGCCGTGTTATGACATAATTATGCAATCGAAAAATGGGGCAATTGAGTAAATCGCGTTTGAAGATTTCAACAAACCTGTCTAGTCGTGATATTTTCGAGTTACTTTAGATTGGGGTTTTGGGCTAGTTTTTTTTTTGGTCCTTATAATGACTTTATATCACTTTTATAAAGCGTGCTGATACATACGTGTGTTGAATTATCCGGTCAGCAAGGAAAGTTTTTTTTTTTAAATCTGTCTACATGGGTGAATGGATCTGTATGAGTGGAATCGAATAAACCATACGCAATCAGGATTGCATAATTTTGTCAAAACACAGTAGCACTGTATTGTGTTTGCCGGAATTTCAATGGATTTGTTATATTATTACTTTATACTGTTTTCATACTGAAATGTATTATTTAGTATTCTAATCAAATACAGTGAATATATAAAATACAACTTACTATAATCTCACCTTCTCGAAATTACTCAATCTCAACTTCAACTCGACGTTGAATCTTCACCTCCACAGACAGATATGAATAGCCAGGTACTTGGACATCACCATATCCTCCCTTCCTTCAAACCCTCAAATGGGGGGTACCCATAGAGCAAATAATACATACAGATGCCCTAATAAGCAAAGAGAAGAAACCAAAATAAGAGGGGCGGGGGGCGAGCTAGACATGCCGCCAATTTAAGTGAAACAGCAACTAAGAAAAAAGGTTTGGCTTTTTTACAAAAACCGAATAATTTGTTTGAGTATTTAGTTTGATCCTTTTTATACATGTTTTGTAATTTGCTTACCGCAATCACGCAAACCAAACGTGGACGCCAGTGAACCAAAGCTGGTGCCAAAATGGGTCTCACGTGACCTTTGCTTCCAGCCGACCAAGTCGTACTTGGGGCAAGTCTATTAATTCTGACGTCAGTGGGGGTACCACAGTTCCCCTTGCTCCGGGGTGTTGGAACGGTATCACATCAAAATACGTTTAAAATAAGTACTGCAGATAAATGTTGTTTCATGTAAATCATCATTTGACCGCAAGCTTGAAATCATTATAAAGCCTTATAACGATAATTCACGGAACACAATAATAATTCAAAGAATCCATAAATAATACTGTTATTAAACAATATATCTCAAGTTAATTATTACTACGAATCGGTTCAGTGCTTATTTCCGAATGCCTAACGGGAAGTTTGAAAATAAAACAATGTTAATGAAGATTCAGCTTTAATTGGTAAAATATGGCGATGTTTTTCAGATTTCTGATCCGAAAACGCTTGTTTTCGTGGCTTATGACAGCAAAACAACAGAGTTAAATCCTTGCTAGGCTGTTTGTGTTTGAGGTAAGAAGTTCCTCTCGTGAAAACTGCTACTTATCTTAATAATTATCACAATGAATCCAAAATTTATGATTCCCACTCGGCTGAAAACAAAAAATTAGATTTTAAAAAATACATCCGTAGGTCGTGTAATGTAGTAACCTGATGTAGTTAGAGAACTGAAAATAATTAATTCGTGATAGCGATAGTTACTACCCGATGTCGCACGTGATTTAAATACAATCATTTTCTTACTGAACAATTGAAAAATATGGAACAAACGATAAAGCGTCTTATCTATAGAGAGTTCAGTTAATATTTCAAAGCTGCATAGCTCATAATGAAAATGATGTTGCGAGCTGGAAATAGTTGCGTTGACCTAGAAAAAAATGCAATTTCCATAACGCCAGAGTTCACTGTTCGATAGTTTTTGTTGCTAAAGCACACACATTTTCTTATTTCTTAAGTTATTTCACTTTGTTTTACCTTGCATATATTATACTCGTATACATACAGTCAGGATAAAAAATAAATATAATTACTTATCTAGGAATAGAATACAATCTTCAAAATAAAAATGAACTTCATTTGAGTTGAAGGTCTCCCTCCCACGGAAGTAGTTTTTGTCTGTATGTTGGCTTGAAATGAGCCAGTTCGCTATTTGAATGAATGCCAGAACACGTAATAAATACCTAATTTCTCTAGGAAGAAAGTTCGCCTTGGCCTTGGAAATCTCAGTGACCGGAGCTTTCGGTTAGTTTTTTCTATTGGCGAACTCAATCATGATGATGTAATAGATGTATTTTTGTGTGTTATTGTAAATAAAATACATGTTTACTATACCAACACTAAAGTATAGATAAATCAGAATAAAGAGATTCTTGCTTATGTAGTGGTGTACTGGATGGATCAAAAAATTATTTACCTTTTTAACGCTTGAAGTTTCGATGCAAACAAACTCACACATGACACCAATCGATGTCCGTCATTTGCTTGCTTGTTTCATCCTCTCTGATCGCACTTATAACTTATTGATCGAAATTATCAATTTCAATACTGTTTTGTTCGCATAGTTTTTTATGCCCTTCCGGAGAACATTTTCCGTGACTATTAATAATAACAATTGGATAATTTGTATAGCGCCGTATTTGTGAAAAATTACCTCAAGGGCGCTGTACAAATATTACTTGCTAGGGTTTATCATATTATGTACAAACAGATATAGAGACATACTTACCAGGAGGGTCACTCCAGATTAACACGTTATATTATAAAGGTTTAGCTTGAGAAGGTATGATTTTGTACCCACAGGACACAATATTACAAAACACTGCGCATCTCATGATATTGCATTAACTATTTTATTCTTATTTGTTATCGATATTACATTTATTAGAAGGACAGTTGCAAAAGAAAAGCTGTAATTTTATTTTTAATATTTAGAATTTAGGACTGGAGAACAGATTTTAAAGATGACCGAAAAAAGCAAAAAAATTCTACTCTAGTTTAACTGAAATTATCGATAATTATTATTTTCATTTACAAATATTTATAGTTATTTACAATGTTGCGGACTTTTTGATATATTATATGATCTAAGGTTGCAGACTATGAAAAGTTTCAAACTTTTCCGTAAATGACTTTAGGTGGGTACTAACCGGCTAGCGTCGCTGTGTAAATTGGGTTTGCGACTGTACCATTCATGGATATGACTTTCCGAAGAAATGAGTTTTATTCTCTGAACAGATCCTATAGAAATGCCAGTTGATTTAGCAGCTAGCTGTGCTGATTAATAAACTGTACTTATTTATTTCCAATTCAAAATAATCTACATATATTATAGGGGTTATATAAATCTTCCTTTGTTTTGGCTGGTCAATCAATGGTTTACCACGATCAGATTTAAAAAATCACAACCTAATTTTATCGAGAGAAACATAACAATCCCGACTTAATCAAATTACCACGACAATATTCGAAGATTATGATAAACGTCGCTACGCATCCAGTATCGTAGGGCTACTGCGGGGTTGGAGGTGGCCACGGGCGAATGTTTCAGTGACCTTTATAACTAGTTCGAACCAGTGATAACTAGTGACGCGTGCTCGCGATACTATCGATGTGCACCAAGGCATTCAAACGTACGCTCTTTAAAATGATTTACTACGGAAACTGCTAGCGAATTGTATGAAAGTATCGCTTTCAAATCAAATATAGGTTAGGTAAGTTTAAGTCATAATAATTATTAAGTTCGGGTCAAAATAGTCACTGTAAAAACGAGCAAACCGTTTGATAGATTCCCCTAACTCAATGAACGGATTTAAACCCTTAAAATATATGCTGGGTTTGTTCTACGGTATTTCAATTGAAGTTGCTCCGAAGAATTAGCATTTTTGATGCATTCAGCTCTAATAGACAGTTGGTAGCCGGTTAGTTGGTCGAGTAGTCTAGTGTGTTCCCATCAAAGCGTTTTAAGCCGCAATTAGAATTCCATGTACATATAACAAAATTCGCTTGAAATCATGAAGTTTGTATGCTCCGAAAAATATAAATAACAAGGGTGGTTCTGTCATTTAACATGTTACAGGTATGAAAAATTCAAAGCGTTTCTTTAAATGCTACTACTGAAGTCAGTAGTCTTGAGATTTTTTCTCTATTCAATATTTTATTTTTGTGTTTTAAATATTTTTCACCGATTGCTTACGCCCCAAGCAATGTTTGTATTAGCGAGCTCCCCCTCTATTCTGTATTAACATATCCCCTTTTCAACCAATGTTAAGTTTCCGCTCAGAGGATATTGCTGGGTTATAGATTATAGGTAGGAGGAACTCAAACATTGTCAGGTTATTCGTGGTTTCTATTTCTTTTTAAAAAAAATTACATTCTGCCTGCTGTGGAGCATATATAAAAATAAAACAGGTGAATTTAAATTATTATGACTTGGGTACAGCTTTCAAAAGGGATCATCCATAATTAAAAATGTTGACATTGCTAACCTCACCTCATCACCATTCGGTTTCAACAAATATTATTTCATTCATCAAAGATTAATATTCACCTTCCGAGAAAACACGAGGGGACCACCTTTCTTATCAATGGAAAACCAGCAGACAAATCAGTCTGACGTGGGGGAGTGTACTATGGCGTATGGAGTGGGTGGAAGTCGTATGGAGGGAGCTGAGTCTTGAGAAATCTGAATTTGACGATTTAGGTAAACTGAAAGTCGACTGTTCATTCACGCCATATATATATCATAAGTATAAGAGGTGGGCCATCAACCATTTTTAGTATGAAATCCTTTTGTGGCCAGAAAGATTCACCAATACTACTGCAAATCACACCTACGCGACAGCGTCCGCCATCGTTCCTGCCCACTCATGAAACGAATCACTTTCATTGGCGCAAATACTTAAACAGAATGGTCGTGCGCGCTCGTGCGTATACGTCGGCCACTGGTCGGCCAAATATACAAACAAAAATACCCTAGAGCTTACAATGCCCATAAATAGTTATTTATGAAAGATACGCTAAATTTGACCGATAGTTTAACTTTGACTAAAATAAAACATATGATATGTAGACTCAACCGGCCGACATGTTTTCAACTACAAGTAAATATTTATTGGGAACACTTTATTATTCGAAACACTTCATTCCATTTGATGTGTTGATGACCAATACATTTTAATGAAAGTAGGTAGTTAGCCTTAGCCTTAGCCTTAGAAGCCTGCACAACAGTATGCCATTTTGAAAAATGTCTTTTTTTTTAATTTACTGGCTTCATATACAAAATGCCGGAAAATTTAATCAATAGTCAAAATTAGAATAAGTGGGGGATAACTTTGACTACCCCTCAAAACACCATTACGGGCTTATGTATTGATAATTGGGAAATATTTATTTATTTTACCCGTTACTAAAGCGGCTTAAAATCCAAAAACAAAATCATGGTTACTATTTTTATAAAGGTTTTAAGATCAAAATTAACGTGTATGCAAGTACCAATCGATTTCCACAAAATAAATACAAAAAACAATAAACGATATGAAAATAAAAATTTCGTTTGTAATTTTTACATCATCGGCATGACAAGTGTATTATTGTCTATGATCCGAGGTCTTACTACTATCTAAAACCAACACGTTTCAAAATAATTTTTTTAAATCGATTAAGACGAAATATCGATAGTCGATATTGAAACGTATGAGCGTCACATCACTAACTGTGATCGTGGCGACGACATACGTAAAAAAATCATTAAAAAAAGACTGCCCATTCTAATTTTGTACTTATTGGTTAAATTTCAGTCCATTTGTTTTATAATAGTTCACTATGCGGGTCCTATTTTTATAAATTTTCACCGAACAAGTGGGCATTTTGACCAAAACGGGTCGAAATACACGCTGATGACGTAAAAACAACTATGAATCGGGTTCCTTGGGAATTAAAATTATATCACATGGAATTCGGCGACAGTCGACGCTCTTCATAGCGTATTTCTTATATTTATGTTATTATCTATGATTCTCACCCATGAATAAATACGAATCATACAATAACGTAAAATGGTATGTATCTTCGAAGGTGGGTTGGGTTGTTTCAAATGCTAGTCAAATTTGATCACCATCAAATCGTTGATCGGCACCATTACGATTTTTTTGACATTTGAACGGTCTCCATTAAACGTCGATTTTTGGTTCTTTTCAGCTTTTTAACAAATTGAGATCAACTGTCAAGCATAACGGTCCTGTTATCATGCGTTTCAGCTGATCACAATTTGTTCAAAATTTCAGAGAATCGACATTTAACGGAAACCGTTCAAATGTCAATAATTCAAAATGGCGCTTGATGGCGGATGATTTTATGGTGATCAAATATAACGAGAATTTGAAACAATCCAACCCTTCAAGTTGGGGTCACTGAAGAGATTGGGGTAAACTCAGAAATGGAGGGATGATTCGTATCGTATCTCTAATAATAATCATCGAATTAGACGAAATCTGTCGATATTATTAATTTAATTCTTAAAATCGTAAGATCTTTCAAATTACTGTTTTTCTTGGATGTGATGCACAACCTGCGGCACGCGGAACTTTTGATGCGATCCACTTAGGTGGCTAAATAAAACAAATAAAAATCAACAGCATTAATTTGTTGGTTCAAACTTAAGGTTTAAAAAAAATCGCTTATAATTATTTTACTTTTTTTTTTTTTTAAACTCTTGTACATATTTTGTATATTTTTTATAACTATTGCATGTATATTTTATATGGAATGTGTGGGACTGCACTAACCTCCCCACATACCGGAATAAACATTTATTATTATTATTTTGTTGCGTGGTCTATAATTGATGTCATGAATGGGATCCATTTTATAGGGGTGCGCGCCCAAATATTGTATCTGAAAACATAAAAGTAACGAAAGTGAGTTTTTTGTTGTTATTTTATGGCTTTCACCTATTAAGGGCGATCTTGGCCATGTTTAATCAGTTAAATTTTAATAGTACAGATTGTTCTTAAAATTAGTTACTTTTAAACAGGATATAATATTTGGGCAAATAAGTGTAAATTTGTGTGTTTTTAATTACCAATGACTAAAAGTTTAATGCCATTTTTATAAATATATTTTGCTAATAAATTGTTCATTTGGGGGGAGTTGAGACTTAGAAGGCAGGGAATACTGGTAGGGAGTTCAATTTTAAGTTTTACCAATTCATGCAAGTTTGGAAGTTAGTCATTAGGACACTGAAAGACATTATGGTAGAGAGTATCCTCTGACCTGTGATGTTTCTTATTTAATAGCAATCGTTCGGGTTTACGAGTACTGTGATCAAAATATTTAACGGTTTCCATTCTGTTTTACTAAATACGAAAGGGTATCGCGACAAACTTGTCTGTGTCTTCCATATTTTGAATCATTCACCTAAATTTAAATGCATTTTTTTATGTATCCTTTAAAATTTCAGATTTATGAAAATCGACAATATTTATTAATAAGTTTTACCCCGGAGATGGACATTTTTCCACCCGCGGCGCTTTTTTTCGTTGCTTTGTTGGGTTTGTGTTTTACAAAATACAAAAAAGTTACCTGGCTAAATTTTATTTGAAATGTATTGACTTGTATTTTTATTGCAGAACTTAAAAATAATTTACTAAATTAGAGAGAAATTAAAAAAAGACACATATTTCAATTTTTTTACAGTTACTCCACACAGGAGGCCCTGGAGGAAATAATTTTCCTCAAAGTCTATGTCATCTTTGGGGATGCTGTGTGGAGGGTCTTTTAGAGGATAGGAGGGAGTGAACCTTGGTCTTAAAGAGACCCGTGTTGGAGAAGGTAGGAAACACAGAGGCCGGTAAATCATTCAACAGCCGATCTATTGAACACAAGAACGAGTCGTTGAAGGGACCTGTTCTCATGTGACAAATGTCAACCGAATAGAAATGTTGGGCGCTAGTTTGGCGTGTTTCCCGAATGTGCACCGCTGTCGAATAAATTTTGATAGAGCATTACGTTATTATCAAATGCGGTATTTTAGGTAGGTACCTAGTTATATTATTGGTTTATCTTGGATATCTTGGATATATCGTATATACCTACTGCCTCCGGATATGTGGGATATTTGTAGGTTATTCACATAAAATAATTAAAATCTACCCTAGTGACGTCACCGACTGCAAAGTTAACCATGTCAAGTTGTAGGTACCCCTGCGGAACATATTGAACATTGATGAAATGGCCCTCTGGCTAAAAAGGTTGTGTACCACTGACGTAGACAAACAATCCTTTTTATTAATCACTGATTTACTGTAATTAAATTAATATAAGAAGCGATATTAAAGTTATATTTTCGGATTTTTTTATTTAAAAACGTTTAAAATCGGCACTTTTATACCCGAAAAGATATTTCCAAAAAGTAATTTTGTATTAAAATTAATATCTGGCGTTAAGCTTTATTTCCCGTTTAAAATCGGAATTAAAAAACTTTTCAATAAGAGAATTTTAGTAGGAAAAATTACGGTAGGAACTGATACATAATTTTGTAGGCTTTGATAACCTTTGAGCAGCCTAATTGACGTATTTCTTACTTAAATTATAATTGCCTCAAGAAAAGAAGACGTGAGACGGGAAGTGACAAGAGTAGGAAGTGGGAAAGTAGTCCTATGAATGATGGAGAATTAAATCATGTAATCGACCTGGGTGGACAGGTTATAGAGTGCATGTTTTTTTGTAGATTAATGCATATTACAAAAGTATTATTATTTATAAATTAATTAAAAGATATACTTTATGTTCACCATCTTATAAATATACATAGATATCTACATGTTTTGAAAGCGATGCTTTCATCATCAGGAATATATGAATATTAAAAAATTATTTCAAGTATAGACAAATGATAAAAATTGAAACACAATAGTAAAAATAGACAAATTTATAAACGAAAATTGATTAAAGTAGGTGACTATTAATTAACATGTATTATTATTTATTTTAGCAAAAACAGTTATTAACTAATACATTGCAAAAGTGATGAAAAAAATCACACAAAATATAGTTAATATAAGATATCCGCTGTTATCTATATATTATACAGATAACAAGGGCGATCAAAACAATGATGTCAAGTTCATTTAAAAAATATATTAATACCGTTCTAACATAAATAGAAGTTTTCTTTTTTAAGTTCGTTTTATAGTTAAAATTTCGATTTTCAAAGCCCACCAAAACGCACAAAATCTATGATTTGTTGGGTGTGACGTCACACGAGTGGTCAGAATTAGCGGTTTGATAGAGGGTAATGGATTTTGTATGCATTCGAAGCATACTGTTAGTAAGAAACTTAATAGTCCCTTTAGTATTTTTTTTTCATTTATGAGCAAAAAAGCCGTAGTCATGCAGGTTGTTACCTAATATTTATTTTAAGAATTTTCGACATATATAATTTATTAGAAATATATTTCACGGAAAATCTATTAAAATGAAAGAAATAACAATGAGTCGTTTTCTGAGCAGCTTCCAAAAAAATCCGCCACGGAAGGCGATCCTCCTCCTGTCAATGAGTATTGTACACTTATTTGATAATATTACTGTGTGATGCCGCTACACTAATTTTGGCATTAACCTAAAAATTATGTGGCTGTAAAATGTAAATACCGTAGTATTGGTTTAAGGGCTCAACTTCTCTTCATAAAACATTGCGTTATCATCCAATGTGTACTGTAACCTACACAATGCGAGTACATCACCCATGAAACTGGAACATTTCGGTACTCATGTGACGTCAGAAGCAATGGTACCAACATAACACGGTGTTTTTATGATATGGTTTTTAGTAACTTTTAGATAACGATTTATAAAATCTACGTATGATTATAAATAATGAAAGTGATATATTCAGAATCGGCGTTTGCTTATCTATATGCTTATATTGTTTTAAAGCCATAGTATTTTTCACTGGAGTTCCTTATTGTCAAAAAATATTACATGTAGGTACCTACATAATATAACTTAATGGCTAGTTAAATACGTCATACTGAAATACTTATGCTTATTCTGGTGTCCTTGCCAACCTCCGATTGGAGAGGACATCAGAATAAGCATTAATATGTGAAAATCATTCTTCTTACGCTCTTTAATAATGACTGAATGATTTTCTCATATTAATACTAATTCTGGTGTCCTCTCCAATCGGAGATTGGCTATCATCAGTGCAATCTTCACCCTGCAACGACGCAGCGGAACTGCACTCGTACCAGCTGCTTAGGTCTCAAAGTCATGAATTGCGGGGTCTTTATCTACTACGTGTTCCATCAATCTTTCCCTGGATTATCAATTATTGAGCAATCTTGTATTCGTCACTCCTCATATAATAACAACAAAAAACTGGACAGTGGTAGAAATAAGGAAAGGTCTTAATACTAAGAACAGACTCATATTTTCCATATTTCCAGTAAACCCACATAGAAAACCCCGACATCCTCCAAACATCTTATTAAATTTGACCCCACCTTACAAATTAATTCTATTGCACTTTGTCTGATCACATTCTATACCTATTCCAGTATTCCTGGTTGTACCGGAACCGGTTAGCGTATTGCCATTATAGTGGTGAACAAAGAGGTACAGTGTTTATTTTACTCACATTACAAAATTGGACAATAAAATCTGTTTGATCACAAGTTTAAAAAATAATAAATATGTACATAATTTCTACATGGTACTTTTGTGAGAAAAAAACACTAAGATTCTCAAAAAAAAAATGTAAATTGATCGTTCGATCGATTAGTTTAATTCCTTTCAGAATCAACTCATTCCGATCCAAAGTAGGTCACTATATAATTACCGCAGTGTAGTTTATGGTTTCTTTCAATCAAAAAAAAAATTCATCAACACGTGTGAACCAAGCTTTGCATGCATTGCCGTTCGACAAAAATTTTAAATAAATAGAATAATTTAGTATCTTTCGCATCCGGTCAAGTTGCGTCAAGTGATGAAGTAATATATAATTTTAGCAAGACGTATATTTTATTTGAAATTCGATATATGTGCGGGCATCGTGCTAATTTTCGCAGACCATTACGAACTCAAATTCAAAAATAATAGGTTTGAAAAATCACGGAACTCGACTTGCATAGTTCCACTTCGCCTGCAAAAAGTAAGCCATGTGTCTACCTACGTACATTTGAAAATATAGAATTAAAATAATTATTACGTACTAAAATATATTATAGGCAGTTAGCAGTGGCGTGCATTGCGCTACAAAGAAAGGTAGGCTGTGTGTAGTTTTTAAGTTAGGGTTTGGAATATGAATTGAAAACGGCTAATGTTCATCTTTTGCCGACTGTCGAGGCCAACCGAATAAATGAGTGTTAAAACATTATAATCAGAATTTTGGGTCTGGTAGGTAGGTATTTAATTGCTTGTCTGGAATATTTTTAAATTTTTAAGTTCTAAATTTGAAAAGTTTACAATCGTATGTACTCGCAAGGAAATTATGTTTAATAATAATATTTTACATGCATTTACGGTACGGTCTGACATTTTGTAGACACACAGAGCGCTGTGACCGTTTAAGGTTTTAAATGACAAGAGCAAGATCTCTCATAGGAAAATTAGATAAAGTTTATAAAAGCACAATGATCCAAGTGCATATTTTTTACTTTAACCGTACGGTCTTCAGAAATTACTGGTAGGTACTTTACTTTCCAAAAGGAGATGATTCTACGTAATATTTTAAGACAATTTTATTTATAATTTTTTTTTATAACGCTTTGCAATGAAAATAATTTACATGGAAAGTCGATTTTTGTATTTTGTATTAAAATACCAATTTATTAGATGTTAAATCAAAATAAAACAAAATCTAATACACAGATCAATATTATAAATTTAAAAAATTTAAATATAATCTAGCGCGTTGTGTTGCCTTGTTTCAAACGAACTGTCAAACTCGAATGTGAAAAATTTGAATGTAAAGGACAAATTTCAAAGACACAGCGAGTAGTTTGTTGTTGGCATATAAATGAAAAATTATAGTTCCACTTTATCAAATTTCAACTTTTTATTGCCAACCTGTATAATCTGTCAAAGGTGGTGCCGTTCAAATCTTGCTACCTACGTCATTGTGCAAATGGAAAGGCAAGGCTAGGAACAGACCATTAAAAACATAAGATTTGAATACAAAATTATGCATAATGTCACGGCAAATGTGAGACCATAAATTTATCTCAATATCGAAAGTGAAATAATAAATAATTGCAATAATTTGCGTGGATATAGATTATAGAACCATAAATGCGATAGTTGGGTTGGGGTACACGTTATAAAGATCTTCCTTGGAAATGCCGCCACTTATCTCAGACAGGATTAAAAAAAGAATAACATGCTTACCAATAAAGGCAAATCGAGGAATTTCAGCTTTATATCGAGTTGCAAAACATCTCGACTTCCTCGCTTTGAATGCTTAATCATAGAGATTATTCCAATTTATTATACCTGCATCTTGATAAATCGTCCTTCCTGCACAATATTTCTCTTATGCACCCATCGACTTGGCAACAGCGCTTGCAGCACCATCATGTCGGCTCGGGCTCTAACACGGTACCTGCCGGTGGGACAGCAGCTGACCGGTTTTCAGGTCTTTGGTTCTGGAGACCGATTCACGATCAAAACAAAGCGGCCATCTTCGTTTTGAATAATTAAGATACACGAGATTCATGTCCTCCATTAATTCACAACATCTGCGCCGAAATTTAGAAAGAACTTTAATAAAAACAACCTCTGAGAGGTGGGATTTGCATGCAACGAAGGAGGGACAGTCAAATCACATTGCAACATCCCAATGAACATGCTGCTCAGGTTTGATTGTTTATTATACCGAGAAGTTAAACAAAACACGTATAAAAAACATCAGACGGGTCTGGAGAGTTTCAAGTAACAAAAAAAGAGTTTTCAAACACTTCGATAATAGACTTACCTTATTTAGAATGCCGGCAAGAAGTCGGTGATTTGTTTTCCGAGTACTATCACTTCACTACAAAAACACCTTTTCTCACTTCCACTTGATAGAATTATAATAAAATGTATTCACAACTGACAGTAAACAAACTTTCAATACTCAAACAACCAGATTGATGGCTGAAAACAAAGTTTTGAAAAGTTTCACACGATTCAAAACATGTGAGGTTATTAAACGGTTCGAAACGAAGCTTTTTTCACTGTAAACTGATAAATAACTGCACAGAAGAACTTTGATTTGAAGTTTATGAAGAATTGAGAGTAAAAAAGTAATTTAAAGTTAGGAAACGATCATGAAATATTTTTTGTATGTATTTTCGAGAGCCGACGGGCAGGCAAATACCGCTCCGTTCAACGCGCGACGCGAACTAGCTGCAGGAATTCATAGAAGCCTACCTTCAAAAACCATAGAGACAAGACTCCCTTAATACTAGCTGTCTCTTTCTCGCGCGCGGGAATTTGATTGCCAGTCTCCGTAACATCGGCTTTTAGCTGAGACAACTTTATTATTTCAAAGTTTTGGATCCGCGAAGCTTTGCTGAGTTTACTTTTCGAAAAGTGTCATTTATTTTATGAATTAACTTTTTCAGATATTTTTATAAATGAACTATGTGATAATAAATCATTTCTAGGTACAAAATATATTTTAAAAAGCAGAAAAAATCATAAAAATTTATAATACGTTGCATTCAATTACCATTTTTTAAGTTTATCTGTTTTACTTCTCTACCTAAGGTAATATATATTTTTAAGGGAATATAATAATTTACAACAATTCTTTTTTAATGTTATAAATCTATTGGAAATCCACTAATTACAATATATTATATTATACACTGAGTATAATCATGACAGTGAAACTCAGATTTGATTTATTTTGGAAAAATATATTAAATGATTCGTATTGTTCGAATTATTTAGAACGCAAATATTAATATCTCGTATAAATATTCAATAAATTTTTTTAATTTAATGTAAATCAAATTTAATAATGTTATTATTAAGTTCTGAAAGTATTTTTAGTTTTTATTATTGTGACAGCTGTTTCGGCGTTCAAGGAGATTTTCAAACTTCCTTGAACGCCTCGAACGGACGGAAAATGGGCTTGGACGCCAAAACAGCTGTCATAATAATAAAAACTAAAAATACTTCCAGAATTTATTAATAACCTTTTTAAATTTGTTTTACATTAAATTTAAAAAAAATATAAATGTAGTTCTACCAATTAAACACATAATCATGTAAATTAGATAAAAAAGTAAAGAAATACATAAATACTTGTCTATAAATGATATGCGTATTGACATTTTGGCATGGGTACACATTTTACTATAATTTTACCATAATAAATTAATGTTTTCGTAATCATTATTCTGTACATAATTATCCGATACAGTGATCCAATACAATTGAAACTAAACTGAAATATTACTACGTTTTTATTTTATTTTATATTGTCATTTAAAAAAGTGGAATGGTAGGTTGGTACTCCTGAAAAACTACCAATGAAACAATGCTCCCAACAATTAAAACACTCAGTAAATTGATATTAGCGTGTAAAAATATTGTATTATGTCCATTATGAAAGGAGGCGGAACTCAGTGCTTGATCGTTACGCCACTGATGTTTATGTGGAGGAAGGGAATTGGGTAGGTATGGGAAGTGATGTCATTCAGCCGGTTCGCGGCAACCGGTTGTTAAAATTAGACATCGGTCGGTGAAACGGTTGTAAAAACGCAATATACTGTATTATATTTTCTTTAGTGGCAACCCTTAAGAGTATTGGTAAACGTTTTGATAGTGCACATCTGGCAAGAAATTTCGCCAACAGTGCTTACTTTGCATTTTCAAATAAAAACAGTTTCTCTTATTGTTAACATTGGTACTCATGTCTATATCTAAATGCGTAGTTTTTCATAATTTATTACACTTTTAGTAGATGCGCTTTATCAGAACTGTTTTATATTATATTGTTGTTCGCTTTTTTTTTGTATTTAATTTTAAATGGCGTTATTCCATTGGTCAATCATATAATAATAAAAATAATTAATAGATTTGTTTGATAGCGCCGTTTTATTGAGAAAATCACCTGAAGGGCGCTTTACAACATAAGTTATCTAACCTATAACATATCAATTAGACTTATATCTAATAACTTACATCTAAGATTTATTACTAATGTCTTACAGCTAAGATTTATATCTAATGGTTTACAGCTAAGATTAATAACTAGTGATCTAGAAACTAATTAATTCAGACTTATAATTAGCGACCTAAAATAATAACTATCAACTTACAACAGTCATAACACTGTTAAATATGAACTTGTACATTCTGTTTATAAAGCTGATAAATAAATAAAAATCTGAAAACAAAATAATATTATAATAATATTTATTTGAAACACACATTATTTTGGAGAAATATTTAAGGAGGCTTTGACTGTCCAACTAGGAACAAATCCCGTTTTAGGACAGTCAAATTGATAAGTTTAGTTCATATTGAGAGAATATAAAAGAATCCATAAAGTAAATTTAAGAAGAAAAAAAATTGTGTTTGTATGTTGCATTTTTTTTTAAAATTTAATGTACTGTCTTGTAGAGTAATAATGAATTACAAATGAGATATAAAAGTTTAATGTATGAAGTATGAAAGTTTAAGTATAAAGTATAGAAGTTTAAAGTATAAAAGTTTAAAGTATGATATGCATTTTATAAATTTACTATAGGGAAAGAATGAATTACATACAAGATGTTAAATTTGAAAGTAAAAAGAATAAAAGTTTAATGTATAAAAAAACTATCGTATGATATGAATTTTTTAAATTAGTGTAGATTAATAATGAATTACAAATGAGATGTACAAGTTTAAAATATAAAGTATAAAAGTTTAAAGAAAATGTGTGATATGCATTTTTTAATTTACTGTAGAGAAATAATGAATAACTTACCAAATTTAAACACAAATGGTTTTAATAAAGAAGTTCTGCTATATATGTATTTTTATACGTGACAGCTGTTTCGTTTTCCGAAGGTATTGTCAAACTGTCCAAAAAATGGCGATATAGCAGAATCTAAAACACTTCTGTAAAATTATACACGTAATAATATTTATTATAAAACAAACAAAAAAACTTATTTCCATAGTAAAGTTCTACAAAATAAATTTTAAAACAATACGTAAGTTTTAAACATTTAACCTGCAGTGCGTAAATGAAATATTTTTCTCTATTATTTAACTTTTTCAAAAACATCAAATTTTACACAAGCGGTTTTTTGAATACCATTTTTTAGCATATAATTAAAAAAAATATTACTCTGCCATAACCTCATACCTGTATAATAATATAAGTTAATAAGGAAATCGTATGAGGTCAAAGAAATATAAATAAAAATAAATTATTAATAATTTTAAAAAAAATCTTTTAAAAAACACTTATATTAATTAGACTAGCACAGCACAACTTTGATCTTCGATTGAATTTTACAGTTCGTAATAATGGCAAAAACAGTCCAAGATTGTACTACATTTATAATAATTATTATTGCCTAGAAATAGATTCCGTTTTTCCTTATTTCGTCTTTTTTTTTACATGAATACCGCACAAGGGTCTCAACTGCTCCCAACCGTCTGGAGCCAGTGATACTATGGCATCCCCAATTCGGGAATGTTGTGAGGCTGAAGATAATGGGGAGGGGAAGAAGAAGGGGAAGAGGAAGGTGAGGAAATACCTGGCTATTCAGATCAGGTCACCAAACACGGCTAAAAGCCATTTCAAGCAACATTTCAATTCTGAATGATGGTCTTTCACCAGGGCGATGCTGAGATTATCTTCCATTCTGAAACGTGCGCAAATATACTACATATTATTTTTAATTAATTAATCGTGAAACAGCACAAATTAATTGAATAAAATTTACTTGCGCACACCGGGATTTGAACCCGCGACCTTCGGATTCGTAGTCGAGAGCCTTACCCCTCGACCGTGGAGGCCGTCTGAAAGTGTCTTACCAATGGTCCCCGTTGCTCAACATTGGTATAATCCATTTCTTGGTCGTTTATTCAATTACACCACGTCCTAGTAAAATTGTGTTTTGTTTTTTTGAAAATTGTTTATGATTCTGTGGAATTATTCTATAATATATATTCTCTAATTTTTTTACTTTATGTTTTATGTGTTATGTATCATTCACCTACCATTTTATTATTATTTTATTTTTTATGAACATATGTATGTAAGCTTTATATGGAATGTGTGGAACTGCACTAACCTCCCCACATACCGTAATTTTATAAACACTTGTTAGCATAGGGCACCAATCACGTAGACGTACATAAAATCTGGCAGTGTCCAAAACATTACATTGTTCAGAACTTATGTCGTCATTGCCATATCCATTGGACATTACTTTAAAAATTACTAAAGATCGCCATAATAGATCATCATCGACATCTGTTATTTCTGAAGGCAGAATGCGATTGTCTAAAAATCCGCGGACAGTGTTGCACCGAAGCCCTACGTTGACATACTCGTATATGCCAGAAAGTCAGTTTTTCCTTGAAACTCGCAAATAATGTTCATCTCTCTTGATGAAACTTTTGTTTTTTTTTCTTGCCGACGGCTTTTCCACGATTTAATTTCGAGACGATATGATAATAATAATAATTGCATGATTTGTATAGCGCCGTTTTTGCGAAAGCATTAAACGTAGATAGACAGAACGAAAATGTGCTAACCTCACACTCTAGATTTACAACTCTACAGAAAACATTATTTACAGGTACTTAGGTGTTGCTTTCTATGTATTACACATATGTTTGTATCCAAATATTGTTATCAGTAAGTTGACTTTTTCACACCTTTTCATCGAGGTGAAAATGATATTTGTTGAACGAGCTTTGCAGCATCGCCTTTCCCTGCGCCCTGAAAATTATTTCTGCTGCTAACTGAAATTCATAAGAACAGCGAGTCTGTAGCAGATCTTGCACTTTTTCCTGCCTTGATCTAAAACCACTTTCCTGAAATAGTTTTATTCATCTCCCCGAAGATTTTGAGAAGACTCTTTTTTCTTTAAATCACATTGTAACTGCAGCTTTTTTCCATTTCTTCATTGTATTGAAAAATTGTTTACGTTTTTGTAAAATTTTGTGTTAAAATTATTCGAATCTGCCGCTTTGTGGTATTTTTGTATAACATATTAAATTTAAAAAAAAACTCCTTTTATTTCATAGAGATGACATTTAATGCACACCATTCACTTGTACTTCAAATATTTTTTTACACGGAATTCATATAGGCCTTCCCGAAAAAATGATCAAGAGAGGACAAAAGATGATGACACCTTATATATGGCATGAAGCTGAAACTGTAGTCTATAATATGTATCTATTGTTAAATGGGTGCAAATAATATATCGTTTCTAAACGCTGATTGAAATGTGCGTTTAAAACATTACACAAATAGTTCATTAGACGTTCGTTGAAATGTCACATGCATATAGTTTAGTAAATTTAAAAAAAGAATATCTCGAGGAATGTCAGCCAGAACGAAGTTTTGAAAATTTCTCTAAACGTTGCTTAATACACAATCACCTTTATTCACGCGTAAAAGCGAACTGAATACTCCAGTGCCGAACATTCAGTATGTGACACATTTTCGCGACGTTACTAAGCTGCCGTTATGCACTTTTGATCTATCAAAACCAACAGATAAAATGCACAGGCTGTAGTGCTACACTAAAAAGAGTAGTTTTTTTTTTTATAAATTTTGAAAACCACTTAATTCGGGTTTTTTTCTTAATTCTGTCCAAAAATGCGATGCCCAGCGCCTATACAATAAGTTAAAAATTCATATTATACCTACTTGGGCGATAATCAAACCCGTAAAACTCGACCACAGATCATTGTTCTATTATTTGAGTTCTCTACCCCGCCGATGTTACTGATGGCGCAAAATAAATCGTCGCGCCTTTCGTTTTAGACGTAGATATGTTTCGAACGAAAAATTTGCACGGAGTGAGAAAAGGAGACAGAATACGCGATGCCAAATGAGAAAGGTATAGGCGGCTAGGCGCAAAAATAAAGCAATGAAAGAATGAGACACGGCTATACGAATGTTTAGTGCTATTGCATTCTTCCAGGCCAGCCATTTGGACAATGTTTGTTTCATACTTGATAAATGCACTCGAATTTGATACGTATTTATAATGAACACAAACGATTTTTTTCATAATAAGATAAATAAATATTTGAATATTTTAGATGTAGACAATGCAATAGTAACATTGAGCTACTCGTGGCATTTGTTATTCAGGATACGCTCGTTGACAGTGTCGGGCGTTTTTATTGGTTTGCTTCGCTACGTTATTTCTAACAATACACGGACTGATGATAATAATTCAAAATATTGCTCTGCAAATTTAAGAGAACAACACATATTTTGGTATATTACAAAACATCACGGTCATATATTGTTATGTATTTAGTTATTTTATTGCAAAACCTGCCTAAATTAGGTGTTTTGCAGTGATGCCATTTTAAATAATACGAATAGGAAGTGAACGTATTTTATTAAATACTTCATGTAAATAAATAAAAAAAAAATCATACATTTTACAAAACTTCAGCACTGTTACGCTATCCCCCATGTGTCCACGTGAAAAATATTACATATTATAATTACACAGATTTTTTTTAGACGTCACGTCGTCGAAAAGAAAACTGGAGAGAACCCCGCGTAAATTTTTTTTCAAAATTTTTGGTGTTAGGTTTTGAAAAGGGGCAGCAAGCATTTTTTTCCTGCGCTTCATTGTGCCGAAAACATTTTTTTTCGAAATACATTTGTCGATGGTGCCCAATAACTAAATTAAATATATGGTGCCCATCTCTAAACGCACATCTAAAGGTGCCCGTAAACGAACAACTTTTTACGACAATTTCTTACCGGCATTGTATTGCCATCTTATTTCAGGACATTGCCGGTAAGAAATTGTTATAAAAATTTGCTCGTTTCGAGAGGAATTATTAGACCCGGCCCTGTGTCAAACGGCGCCTAGCGCTGGTAATTTTTTTCACAGTTCAATAATCTTAACTGAATGCATTACATTAAAATAACGTTTCTATGTTAGAAACTCAAACGGTTGATAAGATTTGCCAAAATAATTGAGTGCTTGAAATTAATCGCTCGGATGAGATATTTTGTAATAAAAAAGTTGACTGTTTTTTCATGATGACGATTTTGGCATTTTTACAGAGAATAAAAATATTCAACGTCATTGATTTTTTATCTAAAAATCGACGTTGTGCGTGAAATTTGAAGAATCAGTCGATATTCCAATTTTTTGAAACATTTTTTTATTATTATCATGATCACTATGATCGATGGATATATTGATACCAATAACAGTTTATTTTAGAATATTAAAATTATGTACCTATACTGTTTATTTGTGGTGGTAGATACTTTGAGTATCGCGCCGGTGAAAGACCACCATTCAGAATCAAAGCGTTGCTTGAAATGACTTTAGCCGTGTTTGGTGACAAGATCGGAATAGCTAAGTACTTCCCCACCTTCTTCTTCCCATCTCCTTTCCCTCTCCACTACCTCCAGCCTCACAACATACCCCAATTGGGGATGTTATAGTATAACTTGCTCCAGATGGTTGTTAATAGCAGGGACACTTGTGTCGTGCTCACAAAAAACAAAACAAAACAAAAAAATCTCCTTTTGTATTAAATCACCTTTTTTTGTTATTTTAAATACTGAGTTATGGAACGTTGATGCAATCGTCAAAATAATTAGATTTTTTGAAAATTGTTTATTCTTATTTATTCTGTTCTTCATTCTACTGTAATGTAAATGAAAAATATAAATCTACAAAAAATCAACTTAATTCAATAAACTGCTGTGCCTCTCGCATAAATAAAACATTCCAAATATGTAATTAATCTTGAAGGATTTATTGCATAATAATTTCCCCCAAGGTGCGAACTTAAACATTCTAAAGAATTGTTTCTTCAGCTTAGCTTTGGTATGTCCCCTATTTATAACTCAATAATTTTCACCGTGGTACAATTTTTATCTTGCACTACTGACCCTAAAATGGCTACCAATAAGATTGGAATGTTTTTTTAGTGTTCAGTTTATAAAACCCATCTATCCAGTTTGTCTATGGAATTTAACAATTCATAGAAAATGTAGCTGTCATTTGTTCGTTCGTACTCAAATCAAAACAATTTGAATATCTTGAAGGATTCGTCGTAAAAATTGTTGTATGATCGTAATACGTACCAAAAAAGGCAGTTATGGATTTGGAAAGTAAATTTATTTGCGTTGTCTGTGGTAATAGAGTAGATGCTCTCTTTCGTCAATACGGCCCCACCGTTTTAAAAGTTAGCAATTGTGTAAGTATTTTTCCATAAAGTATTATATTATCATTTCATTTAATTAACAAGTACTTTCTGTAACACTACTCGATAGTTTCTGGTGCGATTTATTTTAATAACTTAACCCACCTTATAGGCACAAAACATTTGTTTAGATAAACCATATCATAACGACATAAGATATTATTTGTGATATCATTAATTTATATGGAAAAAATTCTAAACTGAAAAACCATGAGAAGTACATCATAATTCGTCTCGACCATACTAATTTATTGGTGCTTTGAACTTTTCAAAGGAACTTAATTTTCTAGAGCAATATTTTAATTAGGGCAAAATTGTGTCTATTAGGCCCGTCTTATAGTGGCCGGTGACGACGCACGTTTTGAGTTCCGCATTTACGTACGAGAAATTGTGTGATGAATTAGGCCGGCCGCACTTTGGATATGAATTATTATCGCACATTTTCGTATGTTTCTTTTCATATGTATTGATGCGTCAGTTGCGACTCGTGGGTCTGAATGTGTGTGGGGTACACATATACCTGACTACACAGTAATTATAGGTATGAAGGTATGAAAAAACTAACAAATCTCTTGGATATGTAAAAAAAAGATATTTTTAACATAATTTCTAATGTAGTTTAATCTTAAATATAATATGTGAGTTACCAAAAACTTTTAATCTACCTATATTCATTGAATAATTTTCATGTCATCGAGATTATTCTCTAACGACCATACCACGTTGAATAGACCGGTTCTCGTCCGATCACTGAAGTTAAGTGACATTGGGCACGGTGAGTACTTGGATTTGTGACCGCTTGGGAACACAGATTGCTGTTTGCCTTTTTTACCATCTACTCAGCATCCACAAAGATTATAGGTGCTTAGACAAATAATTGTTCTGTGATGAAATACAAATTTAAATAATGGACACGGGAGACAAAACAAAGAATATCAGTTATCAAATCTAACCGTTTTCATGTAATAGTAAATGATTATTGTATTGTTAGGTATTTAATAAACTCATTATTTTTTACGAACATGACACGAAGACACTGAATAAATATTTATTTATCATTTTTATTCCCCCTAATAATCTAAAACGTTCCTACAGAAAAATATTTCAATACCTGATACGCATGTGCAGAGAACCCAATATTCGGCCATCGTTTAAGATGTGCCCCGCTAGCTAGAAGAAATAAGATGTATGCACCAGTGTCCGCTTACTACTAGGCGAATGTCTCAGTTTATAAAACGTGTCAACAGATGGCAGTAATTATTTGCAAAATTACAAGTCACCTTGTAGCTTTGCTGCTAAATATGAATTGTCAATTGTTTGTATTTATAGTATTATTTTCAAGAAGTAATTTGTTAAAAATTAGGTGGGGCACGTGCCCGAGCGCCCTTATAGAATAACCACCTGGAACGCGCATATTGATTGTGTTTTGCGTTGGTCAAGACCAGTTATTTTTCTCTAATAACGTTCGTGACAAATGAATAATTTGTACCTTCTGGAAAACTCTCTCCTGACTCGTAGGCTGCTACAGCATTGCCCCCCTCGTAAAACCGAGTGGGTGAATGGAATATATACTAGAAGGGATGAATTCAGTGAATTACATCATTTTATGGCAAACTTAAATAATGACAAGCTATTCTTAGAAAGAAACATTTGAGTTTATTTTAAATGCTGTACTAACTGATCTGACCAAAATCACCTTAGGAATCATTAGCTGTAACTTTAAGGTAAAGAAGTAAGTGGACTTTATATTTTTAATATCTTTATTAAAAACTATACACGCAGCTTGGATTGAAATGGAGAACATAATTAGATAGAGAAGGTTCATTTGAACTACATATTAGATTGCTGTGATTGTCTTTGTGTTGTTTCTGGAGTAATAGAATGAACACTCTATTGAGATGAATCATTAGAATGATCAAACTGCATCGAAGCATTCTGTTCATCAATTAAAACTTGCTGTAATTTAGTCCATACCATTAATTTAGGATGTTGAGGGATCTCTTTTAAAATTGGTACAAGGCTCAATATAAACTGGGTATCAGGGTCGTTAGCATTCAATTGAGAGTATTTTACTTTTTCCTCTCCAATCTTCAATAGTTTGATGTTAATATCATCTTATGTTTGTCTTTTAACCTTCTTTTTCAAGACTGATTTAAATCTTTTCGTCGAAGTTTGTTCAGAATTTGGAGCTTGACCGAGGGACGGTGCAGCATTTGAAGGCTTAGAACATAATTCATTTTAGAAAGATTAGAATATAATTACCAGGTATTTTCATTTCTTCAAAGATTTTACGTGACGATCTGCGCTGATAGTCACACAGGTTATAATTAGAATCACTTTGATCCCAAAAACATTTTTGGTTATGTACCAAATTAATAAATTTTTCAATATACTTATCCATTATACGAAACCATAAAATTTTCCACAATCGACACTCGTAAGTTGTAGATGTTACAACAGCACCCCTTTCCTGTGATAATTTAAAAAATTAAATGCTTTCTTGAGAAACCACAATGAAACTAACTCTTCCATGTTTTCATCATAAGGTTGTTGAGATTTTGTTTTAGGATCTATTAAATTAAAAAAAATTGTTTTTCCAATAATTCTTTTGTATTATGCAATATGAAATACTTTGCTTATTCTAGTGTTCGATTCTTAGTGTTGAGTTGATTTTCATGTTTATATTTTTCAGGAACGATGCGGCAGCATCTCTGACAAGTACATTGAATATGATCCTGTCATCATTATGCTTGACATGATTCTCTTATCTAGAGAAGCTTATAGACACATTCTTTATAATACATCTTTTAAGGTGATTATGATATTTATATAATTAAATTTATCAAAGGTTATTAACTTAAAAGGATTGACCATGACCTGCTTTTCCAACACAGTGGATGAACACTATGAATCTTCAATTATTTGGTCCATATTCCAAAACTGCTCATTGATTTAACCACTTAACAGTTGGGTTTTGGTGAGAAAGGGTGTCCATAAATTGTCCGTTTTTTTCACATTTCTTTAGAAAATAATTACAAAGTAATAAGAATACATGTTTTTTCAGTTTTTAACAATTTATTCAATAATTTTTAATGATAAACACGACCACGATATAACATATAATGTGACATGATGACGAACTGCGCACAACTAAATTCTGTAAACAAATGTATTCCGCTCGGGGACATCCCTACCACTAAAACTAGTATAAACATGATTTGTCCGAATATCCTTCGGGCTCGTCGAAATATACATGAATATATTTCGCTCGGTGAAATCACTGCCAAAAAAGTCAAAACAAGCTTTGCCCGAGCAAGGCTCGGGCTCATCAATACACAACCGAACTCTGTGCCCGAGTCACGCTCGGGCAAAACTGTTAAGTGGTTAATTGAAGAAATTTTGTCAACATAATTATCTTTTATCTGAGTCTTTGTTGTGCTTTCCAGGTAATTTACAAATCATATTTAACCACCGAAATTCTTGCAAAGTCTGCAATCAATTATTTTCCAGTTTTGTACTTACCTTTTGCCTGCGGCAATGTGCATTTTTTCATTTGACAAACTCTACTTTGACCATTAAGATGAACGCATTCTTTTTGCGTTTTCAGAATTCGATTGGTATTCAATTTTTCAAGGCGGGGGTATAGCGACTAGCGACGTGGTAGTCAGCAGCATCTCCGTGGTGCGGGCGGTCGTATGACTTTCTAAAAAGGCGGGTGAAACAGAAAAGTAACATGTTAGTTTCACACGTCAATATATTTGCATCAAGCCTGTTAGCCCCCATTCCAAATAGTATTATTCATATTGTTTAAATTATCTAAGCATCATTTTAAGTTGAATACAAGTCTATTCTAAAAGCATACTTATTTGACTTATTGTTCAACTTTCACCAAAACAAAACATTTGAATTACTAATCCAATAAACAAAAAGGAATACTCCATTTGGACAAAGATTTTATTCTTCTTTTAATGGGTATTTGTACCCGCTTACTTTTGCTACGGGGTAACTATCAGGTTGTAGTACATGTTTAACCCTTAGTTGCCGAAAAAGGGAAAAAAATCGAAATGTCTCAGGTCGTAGTTTTCTTTGCATGTATAAACGGTGTCCGAAAACTAGTGTTACAAGCTGGAAACTGGTGAATCTACATCACATTTGGAGGCGATTTTGTGGTACAACCATTTTTGATTTGAACTTTCGTTTCCGAGTAAAAGTCGCTACGGGGTTAGTATCAGCTGTTTCTGCCTTTTAAAATGAGTCGACACATAGAATGGACCCATTTTTTTTTAACCCGTAGTTCGGAAAAAAGGAAATATAAAAAAAAATCGAAGTGCTTCGATCGATATTTGTTTTGTTTTTTTGGGTTCTCTGTGTGATTTAGGTTCACCAGTTTCCCGCTTGTACCACGAGTTTCCAAGCACCGTGTTGAAAATAAGTTGAAAAATATAAAAAACTGTAAGATAGTTTTATTATAGTGAGAACAGACTTCAGTACAATAATCGATTAAATAATTTGTCATATACGTATCATAACGGAAGACTGAACGCGGTTGGCGCTAACAAAAAGTTGTCCAAAGAAGCGAAGCTAGCAGTCCACAATGGATTGCCGATACCATCCCTGATTTATGGCAGTGAGACATGGAACTGGCAGAGGAAGGATGAAAGTAGATTGAACTCAAGTATTTGATTCACTTGAATGTGCCATGTCTTCCTCGGTCGTCCCCGGCTTCTATTTCCATTCACATTCGCGTCATATATTCTTCTTACACTCCTTTCTTAGTTCATTCGCTCTACATGCTCAAACCATCTAATTGTCCCTTTCTTAATCTTACTCATTACGCTTACATTAGCCTTGGATTCTTTACAAATATCAATATTTTTCACACAATCATACATGGTTTTACCATATATTCGCCTCAGAGATCTTATTTCTACGGCATTCAGTTTACTTTCATCCTTTCTCTGATAATTCCATACCCCACTGCCAACTTTCGACCTAAAATACAATAAACATTTTATTATAACTAATAACGTAAGTGCTAACTAAACGATTGATTAAATATTTATAATATTGTTAATTATCATTCTTAAAAAAATGCTTTAAATTATTGCTCACCCATGCGATAAAAAAAGAAAATATTTGGGGCATTTTGGTTAAAGATTAGAATATTTTTGCATTCACTATTCTAGATTGAATACTAAAATATTATCCATAATAGTTCCGCGCGGGCTGGGAATTGGCATTATACGAATGTCGTGTGACAGACGCACACAGCACAGATACCTATCTACATATGTGATATTGTGATGTGGCATGGCGTGGCGATTGACATATATGTATTTGTTTGGCTAGCGACTATAGCGAGATACTCTCCCCGACCCCCGTACCCGCTTCCGATAGGTGTTCCCGCCCGTTCACAAAGTGCAAGCTCGACGCCAACAAAAAAGTTGATTAAATTAACATTGAATTTGTTGCTAACTAAATTCGGATTTTGACACAAATGAAATTATTTTCTGCGGTGATTTAAATTTTATTGTATACTTCATCATATTCCTGAGGTAGCCGTTCCTCTTAACTCCAAAACATGTTCTTAAACCTCACGGTAACATGGGTTAAATAATCTAGAAACTTAGACCCATATTTATGTATAACCAATAATTAATTATATTGATTTTTTAATTTTAGGCTTATTGGAAACTCTTCATTGTTTTGCTTCTGATGGAAACATATTTGGATTGGTCCAACAATAAAGATAAGAATGAACTTGTTAATTCGTCTTGTAAAATTGACAATGATACGCATTCTACGCTACAAAACATCCAATTATATAACATCAGCCTTGACATAAAGTATTCCGACAGGTAAATTGCAATGATTTTTAAAAATTGAATGATATAAATATTTTTAAAAAAATTGTACAAATTAATGTTATTGAATGCTTTTAGTGAAAATAAAACATATAATGCATCGACAAATACAAATAGAAATATTCCATCGGCAGGGGAAAATTTTTGTCAGACAAATGGGAGAAGTATAAAAAAGCATCTGTCAAGCGATGATCCATTTCTTACTGAAAAGGGAATTTATTTGACTTTCCTCTATATCTGCTTTGGTAAGGAGATCATCACTACTCTTTTGTTACTTTTATTAAAGGTTTTTTTAGGTCAACCTGTAGTGCCACATTTTTATCTTTTGTCTCTCTTATGGGGGTCTATAGTTTATAGGTATAGAAGATGGCACCAGGCAGTGAATGACTGGACGATTATAGAGGCGCAGTAACAATATTATCTCTGCACCCATGCGGCACATTTGTTGAAAATAGGTTTAGCAGATTGGAGTCGTGATGGAAGTCAACAATTATTGGCTCTTGAACAAGGTTCGTTGTGTCTTCCAGAACAACAAAGTTGGTCAAAGGGTAGTGTACCTGCAAGTTTCATGCATGCCGTGGCCTCCTCCAGCCTGACCTGCTTTATAGCTGATGCTTTGTTGCCAGGACTAACTTCACTCCATGAACCCGGGCACCATTGCTAATTCATCAAACATAGAGCGTCTCTGATTTCTCAATAAATTATACTCATGGCGGTGGTTCCTATATCCGCCTACCAAACTTACTTCAGTCACTATGGATGCCTCTTCAATCTAAGATTTATTTGATATAGCATGACATCAGCTGCATTAATCATATAACCTTATTAGATCCCATTGATTTTTCTTTTCAAGGGATTCCAACGTAAAATCATAGTGGCAGGACTACAAAATAAATGTTCTCTGTTAATATTTGATGCAGGATGTGCTCATCCACAAGATCGACAGAGTAGGACTGTAGCTGTAATTATGAAATATACAATTTATTATAAATCTGCCGATTGAATTGCTAAGCTTTTAATATTTAAACTAGTATTGTTTTATGAAACTGCATTGTACTAGTGTAAGGCGGCTCCCTCATGGGCCGGCAAGGAATCGGCATAAATCGGGTGCGGCAAAAATGCGGGTAATGTTGTGCGATGTTTCGCTGCATGGGCTTGCACATGGGTCTGCAGATGTCGGTATATTTGTAACCATTAGACTGTCGGTATTCCAGATTTTTGTATTACCATCCTGCATTTAGCATATCGTTGAGTGAGTCAAGTGATGACGAGGTTGTGGAATTTTGCATTTATTCACAATGCTTTTGTTATATTATTAATGTGCCTAATTAATTAATTCGTAAGAATATTAATAAAAAAGTTCTGTAAGTGATCTTGGTGGTGACGCTATAATGTCCAGAAGATACTGAAACCATATACCGCTTACCTGTATACTGGAAGTATACAACACCACTCTCGCGTCGTGTATGGGCGCTAATAGAAATATATACATGGAACAGAGCGCTCTCAGTATCATGCATTCTTACAGCACTCGGTTTATGTTGATTCCTTGCCAACCCATTAGGGAGCAGCCTAACAGATTTAGTTTATAAAAAAAATCTTTGTTCAACACTTGCAGGAGATAAACTATTCATAATACTCGTACATATTGCAATTTATTGTTTCAGATATGTTGGTATTTCTAGTCGCAGTTTTTATTCTTTCTTTGTTCTTTGGAACGTCTACAAGGAAAAATAAAGGTATGAAATCTTGTTTCCATAATGCATGTATGTTGTAGTATTAATTTTTATACAATGTTAAGATCGTTTGTAAGGCAAAATTAATAAGATTACTTTATGTCATTGCTGTTCTGATTCAATCTCATATCTACAAAAATGCCTTTTCTTAGGAGACTGACGAAATCCGTTTTCTTGATTTTGAATTACTTTAAACCATTTCATTTTTATTTAATTAATACTTAAAATATGTACTGTATTAATTAAATAATTTTTTTTTTCTTTAAAGTGAGGAAAATAGACAGTTTCTTTCATCTTCTGAGAATTTTTTTTTTGTAGTTACGAGGTTAAGTCAGAACAGTGATGATATGTGACTGCATACTATATTATTTAATTTATGGATATATTTCTGGTTATCAGAGCCGATAGAATTCGTATGCTGCGGGTGACTTATGACTCATAGTCATGTCATACATAATATGACAGTTATGTGGTTCAGTGGCAGCTCGTGGGTCCGAATGTGTGTGGCGCACATACGTATCGATGGTTTCAACAAACAATGTCAGATGTGCAATTTCGCAACTTTACATAAGAGCTGTAATAGTTGGATTATACTGTTCTCCAATTAAATAAATAGGGCATATTCGTAAAAAGCATTTACTTTGTGGACTGCCATAATTATAATATAAAAGTATAAATTTGTTTTGAACCACTTCAATTTAATGTAATAATCTCTACCTGTTTCAGAAGTACCCTTCCCTCGTCAGGAATACTCGTATATTAAAACTAAACTACAATATAAAGTAATGATAGGTATACATAAATATTCAGGTGTTGGAGTGGGAGCCGACCAAAAGGAAGGGAAGGGGTAATTAGGGGTTTTTTAGAAGAACAAAGTGATTCACTGGAAAAATATCTAAAGGAGGACTATACGATAAATTTGCTTGGTTATTCAATATACTAGAATTATTATTTAGGGATTTTCTAATTTCCAGTGCTTCTAAATTATCTAATTTTTTGCCTTTATTATTACAGTGAAGAATTTGAACTCCTGTAACTTTATTAAAAATATGATCAGTTGAAATGCGATGATTGGAGGCTCCCCACTCCAATATCTAAATATTTATATATATCTATCGTTATTTTATATCGTAGTGTTTTAATATATTCCTGATGAGGGAAGGGTACTTCCGAAACAGGTCGAGATTATTATATTAAATTCAACTGATTCAAAACAAATTTATACGTTTATATTATAAATAAATAGGGGTTTATGCAAAATATCAAAAACAACACCATATCTCAAAAACAATAAAAATGTAGATGTGAAACTCTAAACACGTAGAAACAAAACTTTAAACGCTCGAAAAAGAAGTTTCCATTTGCACATCCGACGTTGTTCGTTGGAACCGTCGATGTATATCGATCTACCTAATAAAAAATGTTATAAAATGGAAAAATAAAACCCTTAGATATGTTGAAAATCACATAGTATTAAAACAATTTCTAATGTAGTTCGATTTTCTTATTATGTTGTTGATCAGTCGTTTAATTTAGAATTACATAATATGTGCGTTACCATAAATTCTTAAGGTACCTACATTCATTGAATAATTTTCATATACAATTTTTTCATAGCTGTGTGATGGATAAATCATTTGTCATCATCGAGATTATTTGCCAATGACCATACTATATTGAACACACCGGTTCTCGTCTGATCATCGAAGTTAAGCAATATTGGGTGTGGTCAGTGACTGTTTTCCACTCACTTAGGGAAATAATTCTTCTGTGATTTAAAAATACACTGGACTCTCTTTTTACACGGTGGATATGTTCCACGCAAAAAACAAGTATATATCGTAAAAATAAAAAATAATGGTGGATAGGTGGGCTTGATTAAAAATGAATTCAGGATATCAGAAAATAAAATTCATTATTGTTTATTGTATCTTATTTTTATTAAAAAAATCGTGGCAAAGATTATTCACTATCACTATTAGACAATAGACAAACCCGTTTATGCACATTTGGTACGGCATGGCTTTTATCACTTGATATATCCAGAGTCCATGTTTCAAAATTTTCAGATTATCCCTAGAAAAATATTCTGTTATCGATCGCTGTGACTACTTTTTTGTGAGTTCCTTGCATGATTCTTGGTAATGTTGAACTCGTTCCACGTTGTGATCATTCCTAATAAAATGATTTCCAAGTTTATTAGCCGGTTGCAGGCCTTCAAGGATTGAATACACTGTTATTGATCTCTTTCATTATCATTCTACATACTTTTCTTGGGGCTAGTGTGGTCCTCTAAAACAGTTTGGAGTATTTCTGTCTAGTTGAGAACTTCATCATCAGTCAATTCAGTGATTTGTTTAATCGTAAGCTCTTCAAAGGGTTCTTGACCAATTGCATGTGCCATGTTTTTTGTTTCGTAATTTTTGTGTTATCTGACATTTTAGAGTTAATTTTATGTGGTGGAATATCAAGAAACTTGTCACCTCAAGATCACGCTAGGTGTCTGCGGTGTCCAACGGAATCCACACAACTGACTGCACTCTAATCTTCAGTGTCTCGCGATTCTTGTCCCGCTTTATCTTAGCCCCTTCCACATACCTCTCTGCGCTGTACTGAGTAGTAAAGTAGTAAAAGTAATAATGCTCACTGGAGACAAAAAACCATTTGTTATCAAAACCAATAATTTTCTTTGCAAACCTCGACTCTTAATTTCAAGTTGATTTTCTTAATCTGAGGGAAAGATAAATAATTATTGTGTTATTAATAAACTTATCATTTTTAACAAATATGAAGATAGATTTTTAGATATACTTATTTATCATTTTTATTCTTCCGGATAATTTCCCGCTAAAAATTAACATTTAGAAAAGTAACAAAGTAATATTGATTCATACGCTTTGTATACAGTGAAATTATCTCCCTTACGGGATGAAATTAACATTGCCGGTGTACAACAAGAATGTGGGCAATGGGAGTACACAACACTTCTCCCTCGTCGCACCGATCTTTTTTCACGCCATTGATCCCTTCAGCACCGGTGCACAGTCGGGAAACACGCCAAACGCGTACCCGAGATTTGTCACATAAGAACGGGTCGCTTCTATGACTCGTTCTTGTGTTCAACAGCTCGTCTGTGGAATGATCTGCTGGCCTTTGTGTTTTCTCCCTCCTACAACATGAGTGTCTTCAAATCCAGGTTCACTCCTTCCTATTCTCCAAAAAACTCTCCACACAGCATCCCTAAAGATGACATAGGCCTTGAGGAAAATTGTTTCCCTCAGGGCCTCCTGTGTGGTGTAATTGTAAAAAAAAAATTAAATATATGGATTAGAGCGCTATTAGTTTCACTCATTCTTACTGCGCCCGGTTTATGCTGATTCCTTACCGGCCTTCGAGGAAGCGGTCTAACTAAATAGCGTGAATTTCCAGAAGTAGAAACGTTTTTTGTGGGCTCTATTTCATACAAGGCAAAAATACATTTGAGCCCCTTTTCAATACTAATGCCCGCATAGAAAAAAACAATACCGAATGCTCGGGCGCAGAGGACCAAATCTTCGCCCATCATCCAAGTTTTGTCCAGTTAGCCAGAAAAAAGAAGAAATACATATCAGTGACCGCTAGGTGATAGTCTCCGTTTACAAGAACTTTGCCGCTAAATATGAACTTGATTCTTGGTATTTAAAGAATTTGTCTGAGCGTCCTTGTTGAATACTTAATATTAATCGCCCCTGTACACATTAATATTATGTATATTGGTTTAACATTTACTTTATCTGTATGTAATCATAGAATTTATCGGCTACAGATGCCCTACCCAAACCTGAATGAATTTAGATTATTATCTCCAGAAAAAGATTTAATGCAGATAATAATAGTAATAATGATTGGATTACTTCTACAGCCCCTTTTTCGCGAGAAAATCACCTCAAGGTGCTTTATAAATAATTTATTTAACTTGTAACATGGACTTATAACTAATAACTTGTAGCTAAGATTTACCAATTTTATTAAAAATATCACAGCTAGCCACTGTTTTTTGGGTATTTATAAAATTTTGTATGCAATAAATAAAGTCTAATAAATCATATTTTTATTAAAACGACTAACTTAATCAAACAAATAAGAAAAACCGTTTAGTTGAGTTTTGATACTCAGGTACACATGTATATGTATAGCCAATAATATATTGTCACCAATGTTAAGCTGTTTAATCAAAAATTTTAGGTATATCCCACAAGTCTGTTACCAAAATTTTTGTTGTAGGGACATTAAATTGTTAGCTATTCTGAAAATATCAGGTGTGACCTGCCATAAATATCGATTAATAAGAAAATCGCATTATTTTATGTTTTTTTTTTTACTTCTTGCAGTTGAATTCATCTTACTACTAAAAGGGCTGACGTTAGGAGGCATGGGAAACCTTTTCATGCTTCCCACCCTTATTTGGGGAACGGAAGATGACACGTCCATTCACGCCCCTCTCGTTTTGGGCTATGTTATCTTATCATCTCTAATCATTCATTCAGGTTTGTACAAACAGAGAATTATATTATTATACTATGCCTTTTGAGGAATTTGATTATTAAAATTTGTTAGTTATCTAACATTGTAAATCAGATAAGTGAAATCTCAATCGAAAGAAAAAAATGTATTTGGTAGAGGCTGCAGACAAGCTGCCCCATGTGGCAACTTTGCATGATTACCTTTTTTGTTTTTACAAACACTACTGTAATATTATGTCTCAAACAATAAATAAATTTATTTTTCTAACAATGTATGGGCTCAAGAAAGAACCTGATCAATAATTTTTTAATGAACCCCGAATATCAGTCACATTTTAGAATTGTTAGCGATACATCAATTAAAATAAAGGGATATATGGCGATACATCTTGGGAAAAAATGGGAGACCGATATTTTAACACCTACGCTGTTGGCAAAGGTGTTATGGAAATGTAAATTTCAATTAGAAATCACCAGTGGAGACCTTCGAACATGAAATATGTGAATTTCTCATAATTGGTTATGAAAATATTGTTTTACGAGCGTAAGAAAAGAACCCTTATTAATTTTAATTATGCGTTCAATGAATGAAACGTTGCTCAAAACATGTGTCTTTGTTGTTATGCTACATTGGTACAACGGAACGGTGTTACTGTATTTATCTTCTTGCATTTTTAGTTGCAGCTGTTTAATGCCTTTGGTATTAGTTCACTGTGTGAAGCTATTATTAAAATGTTAAGTTTTCTTTATACAACTGTTTAACAATAATTAAACAAAGAGAGTACACTGTCATGTTTTTTTATTAATTTATATATTATTAAAAAAACTTGTAGATTTACCCGGTGCCTGACATGCATAATGCACGTGTGAATGCAAATGTGAAATTAATCTAACTGCTACAGTAACCTTTCCATGCAGCGTTGTAATGCTTATCCCTCTGTAACTTGTAATTTATGGGTTATGGGAAGACAGAAAAAATATTTTTAATAAACAACTTTAACACAAAATCACTTTGGTTTGGAATAGTCAGTTAAGCATCCTACTATGTTTGCATGGGAAAGTGTTTTGGGTTAATGGAGATTTGATAAACACAAATAAGAACTGAGTTTACTCTCTGCCTTGAATAATTATTACTAGACGGTAGAACTGAAAAATTCAGGTTTACAGTTCTTTTGCAACTACACATTTGGATGTTGTTATTTTTTGATTTTCCTAGCAAAGTGAAAGCTACTGTTAAGCACCCTTGAGGTGATATTTGACAAAAATGGCACTATGTAAATTATCACTATATTATATTATTACATATTACTCCTAGAATAGAATTATTTACAAAATTGGAGTAGTCAAGTTCTGATTATGGCTCTAGAAACAAAATAGGTTGCTTATGCCTGATTTAAAGTTTTATTTGATCAAAATTAATAGATAGCCGAGATAAATGGCCCTATCATTGACTTTTCTTGTATTAATAAGTGAAAATCTAGACAACTAGATGATGATCTGTTACTATTTTTTTTTGTTAGAGAAGTTCCAAAAAAATTTGATGATTTGTGTCAATATTTTTAATCTTTTTATTTTTCAGTGATTTATGAATGCAGCAAAACAAGATCTTTTGTTATCCTGACACTGGCGTATATTTTGAAGATCTCAACACAGATATACATAAGAACTGTAATATAGCTCTATTATTGAGTCATAAAAAGTGTGTAGGTGTATAATACATATTTATATTATATTATATAAAATAATAATGCTAAATAAATAATTTTTACACCATTAACATACTTTGTCTTCTCATATGGTTGTAAGTTAAGGTGATACAGGCCTTGTGGGACATGGGTTTTGTTTCAGAGTGCAGAATCAATACAAGTCTTACCATGGCCGGGATATTGTAAAAACTTTCAGCCCCCTTATGTAACAACATTTTTAACACAAAATAAACTAGCCACCTATCACAAGCCTATGGTTTGTGCTTCTTTCAACAATGTTAAACACTAATAATGTTATTAAGTTCTGCAAGTATTTTAGTTTTTTTATTATTGTGACAGCTGTTTCAATAAAAAAACACTAAAATACTTGCAGAACTTAACAACATTATTAAATTTGATTTACTTTAAATTAAATTTAAAAAAAGGGAGTTCTACGAATTAAACAACAAAAATTACCTCAAAATTGGCTAATTAAATCTCTTGATAGAAGGATAAAGGCTGCGGAATTTAATTTCCACATTGTGGACTATCTTTGATACAATAAAATCCATGCACATTTAGCAGTTCACAAATACATGTTGTTACCACCGCTATCAGCGAGAGACGTACGGAGTTGATTTGTGTTTTTACTAAATCTTTTTGATTTAATGTATTTTCTTTTTCAAAGTTTAATGAATAGTCTTCAACACAAAATCACATTAGCCAAATAGTAGAGTTGTGAATTGAGATTCAGAAGACCATTTTCAAAACAAGTGATGCAACTCTGCAATAAAACTTTCATGGAAATGCATTACCTTAATGCATAATCTTACCCTCCTAACAATTTACATAATAATTATGAATCATGATAACATTGCAACGAATTAGGGGGAAACTCGGTTGTTGGTTCTGGATTAAAGTGGGAAAAAATATACATTCCTTTAGTTGTGGAGTTGGTACATATTTTGGAAAAAATCCCCACAGGCATTTCTTGAGTTTGCTGCAATTTCAGACAACCCCTGCGGAGAATTGTTGTCGACTAACACCAGGAAAGTGATCTTAGGTGTTATTTCAGCAAATATAAATAGTATCATGTCAGATTACGTCTTAAGGGGTGTTACGTAACACAATTAGGAGAATCTAGTCTTTGGAAGAATAATGCTCTAGCCGCTAGTTTTATCTAGCCACTGGTTGCTAAACGTTGCGCTCCAACCAATAACAGCACGTTTCCGGCTGACCATCATTGTTTTTGACCAATGAAACAGGTACGGGACATAGCTTCCGGCCGCCATCACGGCGTGGGCTCGCCAAGCGATCGCCCGCTAGCCGCCATTACGATTCGAGACACAGATCCCAGCAGTCGTGCAGTGAGGAGCACGGCGCCTCGTCAGGCGCCAGCCCCTTGCGTAGTTAACTGGCATTCTTGCCGCTATTGCATCAGTACATTGCAAACGCCTTGCTATTCTCTGCATTGTACCTAAATATTAAAGCCAGTGACCAGTGCGAAAACTCGCTGCATCCTGCTAGCCATTGTACGTGTGAAATCCAGAATACCCAGTCTGCACATTTTTACACTGAAGGAATCGTGACTACTGTCGCCGAACACTCATGTAAGCAGAATTGATTCACCCTATTTTATGTGCTGTAATAAATCCCCTTCCCCACTTCCTTTCTTAACAAGGGATTGAAATGACAATCTAGTCTCCTTCAACGGAAGCAATCTTCCCAACAAGCCTTCCATTGTTATGCTTTATGTAACCTTGTGCGACCAGCTCAGGCAAGGGGGCTCCATCGAAGCCAGTTAGCCTCTCAGAAGCTGAATATACTGGACAGAGTCTGCAGATACTTTAATAGTACACAACTGCTGACCCTGTACAATCGGAAGTGCGCCCCACTGTAGAATTTGGCAGCTACCTCTGGTTTGGAGCCCCAAAATACCTGAAAAAAAAAAACCCTTGACTCTGCAGAAACGGTCGGTCCGTTTGATAGATTTGCTTACCTAACAGATTAAAATTTTTGGAGCACAGACATCAGGTGGGAATGCTGTCCTTGTTCTACCGGTATTTCAATGGAAGATGCTTTGAGGAACTATCATCATTGATCCCTTCAGCACTGGTGTACAGTCGGGAAACATGCCAAACGCGCACCCAACACTTGTATATGGTTGATTTTTGAGTATCTCAAAATCAAAGGGTAACCAACGGCCATTTAAACCGTTTTTTAAATTTGAGAACAACTGCGTTCGCTATGATAGTTTCTATATGGAAAATATAATTTAGATTTTTTTAAAGTTATTTTTTCCACATAGAAGTTGTCATAGCGAACATAATTGCATTCAAGTTTTAGAACAAAATGTAAATGGTCATTAAGTACCTTTTGATATTGAGGTACTCATTTGTCACATGAGACAGGTTGCTTCCATGACTCGTTCTTGTGTTCAAAAGCTCGGTTGTGGAATGATTTGCCGTCCTCTGTGTCTCCTCCCTCCTACAACATGTCTCTTCAAGACACAGGTTCACCCCTTCCTGTTCTCCAAAAGACCCTCCACACAGCATCCCCAAAGATGACATAGGCCATGAGGAAAAAATTTCCCTCAGGGCCTCCTGTGTGAAGTATATGAAAAAAAATCTAATTAAATATGTATAATAATAATAATAACAAAGCATTTATATAGCGCAGTTTTGTGTTATTTCACTTCAAGTGCGCTTAACTCTAAATAAACTTAAACATGATTAAATAACTCCATTCATGAATGTAATTCATTAAATATGTTTATTACAATAATTAATACAAATACAGTATTTACAATAGTTATAGAAATACAATTAATTCAGTCAGTATTTTCATTACAATACATAGTTTGATTGGTTCAGTATTTTAACAATATAAAAGCTTGTAATGGTATAAAGTGCGCGACACTAGTTTGTAGGCAATGTACAAGAAACTTTATAAATTCAAATAGAAATATTGTATGTAGGGTGAATACCAGCCATCAGTCTCCCAAACTGAATGTTAACACATTACATTTTATCAACAATGGAATGAGATAAGCTAGATAAGATTATAATAACAAACAATATTGATACATAATATTATCAAATGACTAAGAACTATAAACCAACAATAACATTCTTTGAACACATAGACCAATTTGCTTGAAATAGTATATACACCAACTTAAAATTACAAGTAATTACTGTATAACTGTACAAAGTTACTTTTCAGAGGTTAGATAAATAAATAGGTGTGCTTAAAAATATTAACTAGACATACGTTTCAATTGGTGTCTTTCAAATAATGAGATCCAAAATAATTACATAAATTATGTAAACTAATAGTTATTCTGCAGCATGGCCTCGTACTCGCTTCAAGTTCGAGCGAGAACTATAACCGCTCTAAAAGTAAAACTTCCCGCAGTTGTTGTTGGTAAATAATAAAAAGAAGGAGGCGCTCAGAGGAACAGTAAGCCATTTATTTATATCCATTGGGCAAAAGCTTTGCCAGCAAGCCTTTTTATGCCGAAATGGGAGGGTCATCCTGACCAATCATGACATCCTCATAGGTGACCCCGCTATCTCTCCTGCTGAATAGCTTTTGGTGAAACCATCTCACCAAGTGATAACGACGGACAATAAATACTAATGCACACACATTTAGAATAAAGGTGAGTAACATAATTATAGCCATCGTCCAAGAGTGGCCTTCGGATGGCGGCAGGACTTTGTTGGAAGGATATATAACACACGCATTCTCCAGAGCGGTATTAGAGGGATCGAATTCATATCCATCCTGACATTCACATTTTCCGGTTTTTTCATTGCATAAGATTCCCGGAACACCACCACACGCCAATAAGTCACTAACCTCACACTTAGGTAGGGAAACTGTAACAATTGAAATCGAATGTATAACAACTAACATGAGATAATAAGGATGAGCGCATTAATTGAATCAATTTATCAATTGTTTGTTACTTACCAGACTGGGAAAATCCTAGAAAGCACAATGGCAGCAGAAAAACGCATAAGTGTGTTTGAAAAGTCATCGTGGACTTTTATTTAATGCACACATATAATATAGTATATTGTCAACACTTTGTTATTTAATAAAACACACGTCGGCGACATCAGACAAGCTAGCGCATATTTACCGTGCATAGATTTTTTATCGGCGATGATTGTTCGAAACGTCAAATTCATCCAAAGATGCTTCAAACCGGCCATAAATATTTTGTATGTCCGGCAATAAGAGTCTGTATTGTTATGACTATAAAGTATATTTCAGCATATAATAAAATAAGGAATACAAACGTTGGAAAAAAAAGTTCTAATAAAAATAAATTAATCTATAATTTAAAATCATTCTTACAAGATGTTTTTTCGTCAGATTCAAATTTCATTTAAAAAAAGATAACCCTTAAGCAATCTGGATGAAAAAAGTGTCGTCTAAGAACGACTTAACGATCCATTATTTCATCAATATCAAATGACAGCAGTTTCCAAAATATGGAGGCAGAGGTTACAAGTTTCATGAAATTACATGCTTATTAAAATTTCATGTCCATATTTTTTCCATATCAATAAACAATAATAAAATGTTCCCTTTTATTTAGTGTTCGATGTTATTTTATCATCCACTGGCTGAAAAAAAATATTTGCCTTCAAAATGAAATACTCTGATATTTGTGGTGAGCATTAATTATATTGGATTTTCATTCGGAATGGTAGGTGATTGCTTGATTGGGTTCATTGCCAGAAAATTGAAAGCGTTGTACGATATTTTTATTAAAAATTATTATGCATCTATTTGAGCATTTGAATAAATAAATTCATTTAGGTTGAAAGGTAATGAGTGGTGTAGTAGTTACTGGTTGTTACCAGGAGCCGTTTTTATTGTAGGTCTTGTTAATGTTGGGCACCAGTTAGATGAGTTGCAAATGGTGGTGATAAAAGGGGAAGGGGTAGCTTGGGGTATTAGTTAAAGATTCAGCGAATGTGTATGGTTTTCCCAATGACTGAATAAAATAAGCACTTGGCATACCAATAAAACTATTCAAAGCGGTCAGTAAAAAATGGCGGCCACGATGGCGGCGACGCTGTACCGTTTCCATGGTTATTAACATGTATTATTCAGTGGCCTTACATTATATTTGATAGACGTTCGGGGGCAACAATCATTATTTCTTAATTTTAATAACCTATTTCTTCATGAAGTAAAACACACTTTTGTTTGCACAATACTGTATTTAATTATACTAATTTTTGATAAGTTTATTGAACTGTTGTAAATATTTAGGATATAAAAATCAATTATCAAAAAGTGGATAAGTACATGACGATTTTATCTCCATAACCTAATATACATTACAATGTTGTGGGCACTGCGTCATTCTTTAATCGAGTTACATTCAATGTTGTGTTGATGAAACGCTCTTCAAAATGTTTTGAGCACAGAAAGAGTTATTGGTTGGCTCCCAGCCCTCAAGCTTAAAATATATATATACATATATTAAAAAAGACAGACAAATATTTCCGGGTTACGAATAACCTGACAATATTTGAAAATCTCTTGCTACCATCATAATAAACGGAAAATGTAGCTTGTGTCGTGATGGAGGACATAGCCAGCCGAGGAATTGAACTACCGACTCCTGGACGGGACCCAGATTCAATGCCAACTCAGCCACTGACCTTTGAACCACGATTCCCTTTTTTCACTGCCACGTGCACCATTTGGAAACTTCAAAAGTGCACTTATATCACAAACATGTTATACATGATGTCCGGAAACTAGAGACCCAAAAAAACTTGAACCATTGTGCTTTTAAAAAATAAAAATCATTTTCCTACGAGCCATCTTGGTGACACCATTTAAAAAAAAAAAACAATCGCAGCGCAAACATTTTTTGTCCACTATTAAATGTCAGAATATATATAAGATTATAATAACTAATAACAAATAATATTGACATAAAATAATATCAAATGACTAATTCTATTTTGGCGAAAATCACCTCAAGGAAGATATACAAATGTTTTTTTCCCAATGCTCTATTTATTTATTATTTATTTTTTTCATTACTGAAATTGAATACAATTTGATTAATTGAAATACTACTAACTAACTAACTAACCATCACGCCGTTTCCCCGAAGGGGTAGGCAGAGAGGACGGACCGCCAGACAACTCGATCTTGGCATACACTTCTTGCTTCATTCACATTCATACAACGCCTCATACATTCTCTTCTGACATGGCCCGACTCGAGTATTTGATTCACTTGATCGTGCCACTCTTCGGCATCCCCCGGCTTCTTCTTCCATTCACATTCGCGTCATATATTCTCCTTACACTCCTTTCTTCATTCATTCGCTCTACATGCCCAAACCATCTAAGCGTCCCTTTCTTAATCTTGCTCACTACGCTTACATCAGCCTTGCATTCTTTACGAATCTTATTATCTTATTTACCACACATTCGTCTCAGAGATCTCATTTCTACAGCATTCAGTCTGCTTTCATCCTTCTTCTGCCAGTTCCATTCCTCACTGCCATACATCAGGGTTGGTATCAGCACTCCATTGTGGACTGCTAGCTTCGCTTCTTTGGACAACTTTTTGTTTGCGCCAACGGCGTTCAGTCCTCCGTTAATGGAGTTTCCTGCATTCACCCTTCTTTCAATATCCCTATCAGTCTTTCCATCTCTCGTAAACATACTTCCCAAATACACAAACTCATCTACCTGCTCAAAGTATTCATCATTCACAACTATATCGCACACTGTTTTCGTACTCTCTCTTTCAAACACCATGACTTTGGACTTATTTAAATTCATCATTAGCTCATTCTTCATACATACTTAGTTCATCCTAAATACGAGGGACTGTAGATCTTCCATACTGTTAGCAATCAGCACCGCATCATCAGCACAGGCAACATACTTGCAGACTACTCATTTTTGCGCCCAAGCCCACCTCTTTCAATTCTTGCATACAATTATCCATGTATAGATTGAATAACCACGGTGACATTACGCAGCCTTGCTTTACACCTTTTGTGATGTCAAACCAACCCGTAAAATCACCGTTTGCCCTAACACATGCAACGCTTCCCTCGTACAGAGATGCGATTGCCTGTATAAGATTTGTATTCACTCCATACTTGGACAGCACCTTCCATAACTTTTTTCTGTCAACTCGGTCGTATGCTTTTTGTAGATCTACAAAAGCACAGAAAAGTTTTGGTTTTTTGCCAGAAACTTCTCTGTGAGCATCCGCAACGAGAAAATCTGATCCATGCACCCCCTTCCACTCATAAATGCACCTTGCACATCCCATATTTTATCCTTTGTTTTCATTTGTACCCTTTCAATCAATACCCTACCATACAGCTTTCCAACTGAACTTAGCAGGCTAATAGCCCTGTGATTTCCACATTCCATGCGTGACCCTTTCCCTTTGTATAGAGGCATGATCACAGCCCTTCGCCAATCTAATGGGGTGTAACCCTCCTCTAAACACTGGTTAAAAAGTTTGCATAACCATGTGAGAATTATACGGCTATCTCCTTTAAAGTATTCAGCAGCAATATTATCGAAACCAACAGCCTTACCATTCTTCATACATTTAATTGATCTTTTAATTTCATCCATGCTGATTTTGGGAACATTCACCCTATCGTCATTCATACCTGACTCGCCACTGGAATCACTATCACTCGGGTTGCTTTCGAAGACCTCTTCAAGTATTTCATCCATCTCTCTTTTATATCTTTCTCATTCGTCAGCATTTTTCCATCTTTCGATTTTATCACTTTCACACATCCGCTTTCTGGACCATTCCGGGACCTTTTGACCTCCTTCCAAAATAGTTTAATGTTTTCTTGGAAGTGGTTTGTCATTTTGATCCCATCTTCCTCTTCCAAGCGTTTCTTTCGTTCTTTCACTCCAGCACGTACTCTTTTCTTGCATCCCTTATAAACTTCTTTCGCTCTATCCCTCTCTTCGCTAAAAGCACTGCCAGTCGCTATCAGACATAACCACGCTTTCTTCTTCTCTGAGACCAGTGCTTTAATCTCATCGTCCCACCATGCATCACCTTTCTTCCTACCTTGCGAACTTATCCCACATACCTCTCTAGCAGATTCACAAAGGCTCAATTTTATGTGATCCCATGTTTCGTCTATGCTTAGACCGTCCATATCCTTATCATTCAATCTCATCTCTACACAATTTTCATACTTACTTCTTACATTGTCGTTTTGCAGTTTTTCTATTCTGACTCTAGTTGGAGTCGACACCATTTTCACTTTAGAGCGCCAGCCGCGGAAGAGATTTACTCTCGACACAACCAGGAAATGGTCGGTTTCTACCTCAGCCCCTCTGAAAACTCTTGTGTCTGCGGTGACAGCTCTCAACCTAGAGTCAATTACCACAAAATCGATCATTGACCTTTCATTCCCTCTTTCCCACGTATATTGGTGGATACCTTTATGATTGAAGAAGGTATTCGATACAAAAAGGTTCCACTCTAAACATACTTCAAGCATTCTGTTACCATTATCATTCGTTCTTTTATCCCCAAATATACCTAAGGTTGACTCAAATCCATCCCGTCTAACTCCTACCCACCCATTCAAATCCCCTGCTATTATAATCCTTTCATTAATATTTTTTAATCTCAACACATCGCTCACACCACTCCAAAAATCATCTTTCACTTCATCGCTTTCAGAGTTTACAGGAGCATAGCATATAACTAAAAACACTCTTGTCAACCCGATTTTGAATCGGATCCACATTATTCTCGGACTTACACATTCATACTGCAACATACATTCTACCATTCTAGGAGACAGTAACGCTGCAACACCTTGACACGCCCTCTCCGTATCTGGTCTCCCAGACCAGATTACGAGCGTATCAGTATGTTGCATAGTACCGCTCCCCTTTCTCATACTCTCTGTTATACAGAGTACATCCAAACTTTTCCTTGCCAACGTATCACATAATTCATTAATCTTTCTTTCCATCCCTCCTCTAATATTCCACGTGCCAATTCAACATTGTTCACGTTCCTTCCTCCTCTTCGCGCTACTGAAGGGTTGGCGGTGTGATGGATAGCGAGCCTCATCGACACCTGTATCGGCCATTCCCTTCCACGGACATAATACACGGAATTGAAATACTATACTTCCCTTTTAAGCAATGCTTGTGTAGAGAAGCGGAGTGTACATTTTGCGTTCAGATGGTTATATGTTTATATAGTAATATTTCGTAAAGTGTTACCAGAAGATGCTTAAAATAATGAATAGTAATAAAAATAAAATGGTTTACACGATAATATTACAGGGTTGGTGGTTTAAAATAGAGTGCATAGCGACAAGTTTTGATTTAGAAGTTAAAATCATAACATAATATACTTAGTAGGATATTTAACTTATAGCATAACGGTACTAGTGGTATATGTTGCCTATCTTATCACTAATTATAGACTGTTTATCATGTCTGCTGAGTGTTCTCGATGTATTCGAGATTCATCGTTATCTAATATTATCAAATCTTTGGTATCGCCTATATTTCAATACAAATTATTCATTCGGTGTCAACAATGAAAAAAACTATACAAATAGCTAGAAATGACAAAACACGAAAAATATTACGAAATTTTAAACCGTTATGCCCTGATACTATTAGGTCTACAGATACCATGTTGATTTCAAATTGTATGCAAATTTTGTCTACTTTATTGATTTATGCCGAAAAATTAGTCATTCGGTATTCAAAATCGACAAAAACTGAAGAAAGGTCGAAAATTTGACTTTTTTTAATCTCGACTACAAATCCGGAGGTTGCGGGTTAAAATCCCAGCATGCGCATGTAAATTTGATTTAATTGATCTGAATAGCCCGGTACTTCCCTACCTTCCTCTTCCCCATCGCCTTCCCATCCCCATAGCTTTTACCCTCACACATACCCCAATAAAGGGTGCCATAGTCTCCTGGCTTCGGACAGTTGGGACTCTTGTGCAGTATTCGCATAAAAAAATAGGTGTATCAGGAGAATTCATGACGCGAAAAAAAATGAATCAATCAACACAAAAATGTTTTGAAAAAACCTCTATGAACAGCCACCGTTAATAACATAATACCGTCAGACTAATATCTGTATTAGGTAATATCACAAAAGAATAGGTGTGATACAAACTATTCCAGACGCTCATAAAGCTCGAGCGCTTAATACCTTTCTGGCTAGAATTTTTTGGACGCGATTTTAACTTTTAATGCTTCGAATTATGTATGAAGGGGAAAATTAGAATTGCTTGGGTTAATAACAAATAAGATAATATTTTGTATTTCGTGAATAGTCGCCTCTTTGACGGTTTACGAAACAGTTTTCTGCGCATGCGCCTGTCACGGACTTGACAAAGACAAAATTTACAACAGTTTCGCGAGAGAAATATATTAATATTAATAGATTTGAAACATTGAGGTACCTTTAATGGCTTGAAATAAAAATAAATATATTACACATTATAAGAAATAATAGGTTTGAGGTATCATTAGAAATCCTCCCCTTCCAGAGTCACTGAATAAATAATTACCAAAGAAACTGCCGCCATTGACATTTTGTAATGTGGAACGGGTATAAATTATTACGTTGGCAAATTCGTAAAAATTGCTATGAATATATTGAATATCCAAGCAAAAACGCTCAAGTAGTCGCAAAAAATAAACATAATGATTTTATGTGCGAAATATGCACTGTCCACAGCGAAACTATGAGCCATAAGCACTATAAACAGTGGGTACAATTCTTATCTAGTTATAGTTGGGATCAACAGCTGCGCATGTGACGTCAGAAGCAGTGGTACCAACAGAATACGGTGTTTTGATGGTATTTTTTATATGAATAAGAGTCCTGCTCCTGCAACTGCTCCCAACCGTCTGGAGCCAGTGAGACTATGACATCCCCAATTGGGGAATGTTGTGAGGCTGAACTTATTGTGGAGGGGAAGGAGAAGGGGAAGGAGAAGGGGAAGAGGAAGGTGGTGAAATACCTGGCTATTCAGATCTGGCCACTAAACACGGCTAAAAGCCATTTCAAGCAACGTTTTAATTCTGAATGGTGGTCTTTCACCAGAGCGACACTGAGAGTATCTCCCACTCTGTAACGTGCGCCAATATACTATATATTATTTTTAAATGAATTAATTGTGAAACAGCACACATAAATTAAATAAAATTTACTTGCGCACGGCCGGGATTTGAACCGGCGACCTTCGGATTCGTAGTCGAGAGCCTTACCCCTCGACCATGAAGGCCATCAGTTTTTAATATAGTATATAGCTATAGTTTTTAATTCACTTTTATATAACGATTTATAAAATCTGCGTCCTGTTTTAAAAATGACCGGTCAGTGGCTGAGTTGGCATCACGTTTGGGTCTCACCCAGGCGTCGTGAGTTCAATTCCTCGGCTGGCTAAGTCCTCCATTACGACACAAGCAACATCTTCCGCTTACTGTGATTGTAGTAGGAGATTTTCAAATATTGTCAGTTTATATATTTGTATTTCTTTTTAAAAATACAAAAAAAATAGAAGTTATATACTCGTATAATAAAAGTAATATATTCAGAAACGGCGTTTGCTGATCTGTACGATAATATTTTTTAAAGCTATAATATTTTTCACTGGAATTGCTTATTGACAGAAATTGATGATAATTTGTTTGAATAAATAAACCTTTCAAACTATGGAGAGAGTGAATTATCTATTGGACGTACACTTCGAAAAGAAAAGTTTCTTTCTTTGTTATCAATAATAGATGTATCTCTGAGGATATTTGATCATTTTGGAAGTCGGCAGGGAATATGGGGGCTTTCTAGACGTGGCTGTCCAAGAGTGATAACCGATGGCAGCTTATCCGTTTAATTCAATTTCAGTTGTCTGAATATGATATAAAGAGGGCCGCATTCACGTGCAGGCTATCAAGGCTGCAGCCCATGGGCCCACACCACAAAGGGGTCCGCACCACAAATTGTTTAAACATTTTAATTTTGAATAGGTTCAAATAAAATTTAAAATAACTTAGGTTGCAAAAATTTTAAAATAAATTAAATTTCGTATTACTATATAAAAGCTGTTTAAACTATCAATAATAATATACAATGTTTGTGTATACGAAAAAAAAGCACTACTAAATAAAACAATGTTCATGCTGTTTCAATTAAAGTCGATAATGTCAACCAAATAGCAAAATCAACACTCACTTCGACAACTCATAGTGCTACCGAATCAATGACGTGTTTTGCATTGCATGCAACTGTCGTCCCATATGTCGTGTTGTAAACAAATGTTCTAACTTACCCGCAAAAATAATAAACTCATCCATCTGGTACCCCGCGGTTTTAAAAAAAATATGTACTTGTAAATAGCAATGTCAATAAATCTCATTATTTCATCAACTTCTATATACGGTATAGTAAAATTTTATGCAAAATAATAAACTTTAAATGTTTCCGGTTATTTTAGTTTGAGAATTGCTCTGAAATGCGATTTTTGCAGGTTGATTTTTAATCAATTTATAGATAGGTATCTTGTTTGACTGCGACAGCCAATAAAATAAATAAAACACGGTTGTTTAAAATATTTTTATTTACATAACAAAAACATAAAAAAAATCGATAACAATCAAACATAAACATTTAAAACAACTTAAAATACGTACTTATGCTTGTGTTTTATATGTTTTTTGAGACATAATATGGTAGCAATGGGACATCTATTTACCTCTCAAAAATCTACACCAAAAGATGAATATTATACACACAATGGTTTTTATTGTTAAAAAAGCATTATCGGTGGCTTTCCATCGCATCATTTAATGTAAGATTACAGCATGAACTACCGCTAATGAGTAACAGTTACGAAAAAAACATAATATCTGATGGAACATTACATAAAAATGTATCTACGAGTATACCGTCACCAAGTAAAGTTATCACACAGTGAAACAAGAAACTAGAGTGATGTCAACGTGGATTATTTTAAAATATTTATTAGTTAGTACATATCAAATTAATAAACGAGTTTATATCAATGATATTATAAAAATACAAGACACGTTATATTCATACTAATCGAACAACAAAATGTTGCACGTTCTTGTTTTCAGTTATAAAGCTAACAGCGATTGTGAAAAGGTCAATAATATGTTTGTGGTAGCTAGTGACAGCTTGTTTGACGAACGAATGTATGTCCAATATTAAACGCAGTAAGTCTAAAGTGTGTCCACTGGACTCAGTTCAGTAAAACCGTGCGCGTCGTCTAAGTAACGTATCTTCACTTTTTAATTTATCTAAGGATTATATTGAGTTTCTCATGGCCAAGATTATTATATTGTTTGATATCTGCTCTGATGATGGACACTGCAAGACAGTCCGGAAAGTTTGCTCAAGAAAGAGGAGGTAGCGCAACACGACTCAATACCCCAACAGTCCAACAACATAGAACATAACTCTAAAAAACATCATTTCTGGAGAGATTTTACTATGGGCTATTATATGGGTGGATTTTTATTGTTGTTTTTTAATAGAAGAAAATGGAGTTGTTATTTAAAAATCGTATTCGTTTCCCGATCCGTAGGTGTAACCTTCCGGGTTTTCGTAGTTGGCAGCATCGGCCTCATCATAACCCGAGTCATCGATTCCAGCTTCTGATTCAGAAACATTTTCTCCATCGTCATCTTGACTTTCATCATCGCCTTCTTCTTCCGCCTGTTCGTCATTGTAGTCGCCATCGTAGTCATCACTGTGGGACAATAATCAACATGTTTGGTATTAGATTTGCCGTTTGTGAGGTAACGACGAAGCTATCGGCGGTACGCATCGCCGTCCCGGGAACCATTATTTGATTGATCAGGTCTTGGCGGCGTATGTGTCTGCATAGTGCACCGCATTGGGAGGGATAGATTAATTCGTCCGTTAATCTTGGACACACCGACCCCCAGATTCCTACCCACCTCATACCCCTTTCCTTCCCAGAACTTCATTTCCTTCCTTTCCTTAAAAATACCCTCTATACAGCATCGCCGATGCCATTGGTCGTAAAGGAAATTATTTTTTGCTATGCCTCCTGTGGGGAGTTAATGTAAAAACTTAAATAATTATATGGTAAGTGTGAACATACGAGTATAGGTACTGGCCTCGGAATCAAATCTTTGGAATCGAAAACTGAAGGTTGAGGCATATGATTGGTTACATTATGAAGCTTGGATACAAGTTCCATGGGTTATATTTTAAGATCGTATTGATTTTATAAATAATGACATTGAAAGCCCAACTACCATATACATTATTTCGACATTTTTACTAAGGTTTGTAGTTACTGGTTGCGCAGGTACGCCATAGTCAACATTAATTTAGTAACTCAATCAACTGAATCTGTAAAAAATAGTTATTAATGCAGGAAAATTCTCTGTAGGTACTTAATGGTTATTATTTTCGTTTATTGCTATCTTATATGGATATGCATTTCCTTCTTAATAAAAAAATTAAACAAATTATTCACTCATAATTAAGTACGTGCATACATAATTTTTTTTTTACCGTCGACTGTTAAAACCTTTGTTACATCGATAACAAATCTTCAAATAAAGAAAAAAACTGTATCTATCAGTAAATGATGCAACATTACCTGTCTTCGTTCACTTCATATGTAACAGTTTCTTGAGGCACAACTTGAGGATCAGCTGAAATCATAAACAATGCCATTTATAGTCTTGTAAATAATCAACAGGTTGTACCTACACATCTATCAAAATGCTTGTATTTCAAAAATATATTAATAAACATAATACAAAAAAAAACAATGATCTTTCAAGCATTATTTTAACGTAGGTACTTACCCTTTGTCTCTTCACCTAAGGAGCTGTATGACGCCTTTCCACCACCTCCCTCTGCTCCCACTTTCTGTTTATTTCCAAAGGAATCGTGCTTTTCATAGCCGAAAGAGTCACCCCCCTTCTTGTGGTATGAGTCGAACTGCTGGTATCCCTTCTTCCCCTGGTCGGCCTTGTTACGAGTGTAACCCACGTCCCCCTTGTTTCCCGAATCGTAGGACCTGTGGTAGTTGGCGGGGGCACCTTCACTGTCTTTTCCCTGTTGAATGCAGCGAAGGTTTTAATTTAATTAAATTTAATTTTAGTGTATAAAACAGCCAATATGCCCAAAATTGACATACGAGTACATGAATGTTATTCAGGTAGATATTGAAGGGCCGGAGAAATGTAATGAGAATGACTCAATGAAGATGATGAAGATGAACACACTGAAACAAATAACGACGAACATAAATATGTTCCCACCATAAAAAAAGTTTGCTTAGTTGTTATTACCATAAGCAGGGGCGGCTCGTGACATTTTGGTGTACTTTTATATTTAGGTTAAAACAGAGCTCCCATTTGTAGACCAATTTTTTGAACCTTATGGTCAGGGGCGGCTCGTGACTTTTTAGTGTGCTAGAGTGCTGAGATTGAAAAAAACTGCATTATTGATGTTGCTGCAGCCGAAAATGTTTTTTTTTTGTAATTTTTGTATGAAGATCAAATAATAATTGACCAAATTAAACCCCTAGCAAAAACGCTTTCATACAAAAAAATATTTTTTTCAAAAATTTATAAAATCTTTTTCGACTACAACAACAACGTCAATAATGTCGTTTTTATTCAATATTAGTACTCTAGCACATTAAAAAGTCACGAGCCGCCCCTGACCATAAGGTTCAAAAAATTGTTCTACAAATGGGAGTTCTGTTGTAACCTATATTTCGTTTACATGCGTCTTTTATGAGAATGTTTGAGTTGTTTGGCGGTCCATGCTCTCTGCCTACCCTTGCGGAAAAACGGCGTGATGGTTATTTAGTTTACGAGAAATATTTAGACTGTAGAGGTTACATCGGATTTATCAGCGATATGGTGACCGGATAAATTAGTTTGAAAGAGAGAGTACGAAAACAGCGTGAAATATATCATAGTTGTAAATGATGAATACTTGGAGCAGGTGGATGAGTTGTGTATTTGAGTAGTCTGTTTACAAGAGATGGAAAGGCTGATAGAAGGGTGAATGCAGGGAATTCCATTAATGGAGGACTGATGGCGGTTGGAAGACAAAAAATGTCCAAGGAAGTAATGCTAGCAGTCCACAATGGAGTGCTGTTATATAGCATAGCAGTGATGCCCTGATGTATAGCAGTGAGGCACAGAACTGGCAGGGGAAGGATGAAAGTCGACTGAATGCTGTAGAAATAAGAATAATGAATAAGATTAAGAAAGGGTCGCTTAGATGATTTAGGCATGTAGAACGGATGAACGGAGAAAATAGTGTAAGGAGAATATATGATGCGAATGTAAATGGAAGAAGTCAGGGACACCCGAGGAAGATATGGCACGATCAAGTGAGCCAAATACTTGAGTCGGGCCATGTCAAGAGTCAGAATAACAGAAGAGTATGTATGAGACGATGTATGAATGTGAATGAAGCAAGCAGTGTGTGCCAAGACCGAGTTGTTTGGCGGTCCGACATATCTACCTACCCCTGCGGAGAAACGTCGTGATGGTTAGTTAGTTAGTCAAAAGTTTCAGTTTTTAAAGAGGGGTCTACACGAATCTAAATAATCGGAATTTGTGAGAAACCTTTGGATAGTAAAAACATCTTTGGCTTTTACTGAATCTCCCGAAAACACCAATCTGTACTTAATCATTGAAAAGACGCATCCATAATACTCGTATGTGCAGATTACTGAATCGATATTCATGATTATTCAAAGTGTGCCTAGTACAAAGTGTGCCTAGTATAAAGTGTGCTTAGTATAATGTGTGACTAGTACAAAGTGTGCCTAGTACAAAGTGTGCCTTGTACAAAGTGTGCCTAGTACAAAGTGCACTATTTTCGGTACTATTTTTTATACATGTTCTTTCCAATATATGTTTGAATCCCAGCAGTGAATAAGTTTGGGAAACATGTATTAATATTTGAGACATAGATAGTGTGTCAAGTCGTTTTTCCTCGTCTTGTATTTGGGAAACTCTTGAAAAAACGAGATTTTTGCGGCCTGATTCCTTTATCTAGGGCTACTCTCTGACGGTCCGGTGAGGAACGAATATTTCACTTATTACTGCAGACACTGCATAGAAAAGTCAAGTTTGCTAAAGTAAGGTAACGGTTTGCAACGCAGTCCATTGTGAGACTTTTCTGGGCAGTGTCTCCAGTAGCGGGTGAAAAGTTCGTTCCTCACCGGACCGCCAGAGAGCAGCCTTAGATAACAATTATGTGAAAAAGTGTTTTTCCCAAAACTTGAGTTACCGCCTTTTCCTAAGAACAGGAATGTTATACAATGGTGTTTTACCTTTAGCGCCCTGACTTCTCGGACTGACTCGACGATGGCTGAGTCCTCTTCTGCCTCCTCGAATCCCAACAGGGGAGCCGCATTGGCCAGGCAGACCAAGCTCCCGAGCGCCAAGATACAAAATGATTGTTTCGAAAACATCTAGAATTTCAGGAAAACATCCATATATATACTACATGCAACAACATTTTCATAATTTGAATACACAATACCTTACAGTGGTATGTGGTGATGTTTCATCTGATTTTCCAGAAGAAAAGTATGTTTTTTATTTTAGTTTATTTTTTAATGTAAGTACCGCACAAGAGACCCAGCTATACTCCCAACCGTATGGAGCCAGTAAGACTATGGCATTCTCAATTGAGTTATGTTGTGAGGCTGAAGTTAGTAGAGAGGGTGGGGAGATGGGCAAGAGGAAGTACCTGGCTATTCAGATATTTCAAGCAACGTTTCGATTCTGAATGGTGGTCTTTCACCAGGGGATACTGAAAGTATTGTTTTGGAACGCGCCACAAATATACCACAGGTATATTATTTTTAATTAATAACTTGTGAAATAATACAAATTATTCAAATAAAATTTACCATTAAATTGGATTCGAACCCGCGACCAAGGATCATTACCACTCCACCATGGAGGCCGTTGTTTAATTAATTTCTTGTAAGATATTTGGCATTTGTGTGGAAATGTCGTTTCTTTCAGGAAAGTTATATAATCTATTGCAATGCACCACTCCTGCATTGCACCACCCCTGCATTGCACCACCCCTGCATTGCACCACCCCTGCATTGCACCACCCCTGTATACCTACCAGAATAAAACAAATTACTATTATAAAATCCCATTAACCGGTAAAATGGCCCAGGCACGGTTTTGCTGCTTTATCGTCATAAATAACATAAAAAAGCAGATTAGGCAGAGTTCGATTGCGACAGCAAATTTAACACAATTTTGCCCAGTTTTATTGCATAAATTAATATTAAGCAGGCCATCACTTGATAACGATGGGAAAAACAACATATTTTAATACCTTGTTTTTGCCGTGTTATCTACTTAACAAAATTTTCATGTCACTAGCCCATTTTATGAAAAGAGAAGCAAAACTCCAGATCGTCGCGTGACGTATCTAACGATCCATTTTCGGAGATTACAAAACCTGACCGAATCTGCTAAAGATACCACGATTATTTACGGTTTCACTTTGATTTTATACCGAAATTTTATAATTATTCTGTAATGCGTTTTGATAATGCAATAGGTACCGATTGCATACTGTTAAATTCATTTGGTACTAACTTTTTGTACAATGTACTTATTTATTATCTCGAACCTAATCATATTTTGGATGAATTGACACGCTCCCATTTTATAATAATATATACTTCTAACAAATGAATTAAATAATATACTTTGTATTATTATTATTTAATTCATTATTAATAATGACGCCACAAAGTGAATACCAATCGTTTGAAGAAATTATATATAAATCTGTTTTTTTAAATTATTTTTATTTTGTACTGTGACTATATATATATATATAACGCTTTGATAACGCCATAGATATCGAATTACATAGTTTAGATACGTAATGTATGTACAGTTTTAAAATATTTATATATCCATACCCTACTCATGTCTTTTTATCTTTTGTATATTTTACTTTATTTTATAATTTTTCCAATTGCCAGCATGTTAATATAATTAATATAATAAATTCATATGTTTACACTAGACTTCATACAAAGTAACTATACTCCATTGGTCACCATAAAACAGACAGCCGTCTGGTATGGTGATCTAATGTATCTACTCCATGTAAATGTCTCCATTAAATATCATGTATTTTATAAATAAGTAAATAAATACCGTACAAGAGGTAGTTGGGAGGCTAAAGGGAGTTGGGAAGGGAAAATATGGGGAGCGGGGAAGGTTGGGAAGTACTTTCTCAAAACCCTCTATACTGTAGGCTCATTGGCACTATAGGCAAGGCTGCAATGAATGGAGGTTTTTTTTAAACACCGCTTTTTCACGAGCTACTTAATTTTTATTAATCTGATTAAATACTACTTTTGACCCTGTACCGAGACTTGCATACTGGATAATAAATTATAGTGATGTATTTTTTAAATATTATACATTAAGCAGTTTGATAACTTGGGTGTGACAAACAAACGATACATTGCATACCGATGGCCCGGTATTAAACTTCTATAAGTCTAAAAAACCGTAAATTACAATATGGGAATCAAACTATCCGACAAAAGTAGCTCTTGCCAGTTTTAAATAGAAACAAAAAAAAAAGTTTGACTTGAAAAACCAGTTTGAAAATGTTTAAACATTCAAATGTACCCAGTTTTCTACAAATCTATTTCGAATTGTTTCGATTTAAAACCAACCATTGTTCTATGCACTTCAATTTCCAAAAGGTAGGAATAATACAATTTGACATATTTGTATACATATTTTGACATACGCGAATATACAAAATACAGATTATCTCAAAACAACAGATTTTGACTTGTCGCAGTTACCGTGCCATCGATAAATTTTGCACGTCTTCGGTCAAATCTCTAATCGCCGGCTATCAAGTGACAAACAAATGCGTTCTAGTGTACTTAAAAATAATTCAATATTTTAGCTATGTGCTGCTGATTGTGTAAAACTGAAAATAATATAATAAAATTGTTTTTTTCTTCTTTAAAACATTATTGAACTTGGGGTAGTCTAACAAATAAACTCCAGTATTTGGAAAGTTTTGGCCTCTGGTGCAGGACCAAAAGGAGTAGGGATTTTAAAAATACGTATTCTGTATTTGAGTGCGCAATTTTTGAGAATCGTGAAGTATCCAAAAGTTTTTAATACCCGGCCTACTCTATTCTTTATACTCTACTACTAACTGTACATGCGTAGAGTATTATGCGTAATGCTATCGCAGTTCTGATTGAATATTGACGAACTGCATAGAAGATACCTACCTACCTTATTCACATACTATGTTCAATATACTAATGATCGATGACCAATCTAAACCGAACCATATGGATTTACATAAATTATACACAATATGGTTACATGATAGGAAAAAATCATATGAGTTTTGATAACGCAATAACGATTTAGAGATAGGTACCTACATGAACCATGTACCTATAATGAGTACATTCATTATACTTAAATCGAACCACATTAGTATTCAATAAACACAATATTCCCGTTATATGGTAGAACAAAAAACAAAAATCTTTCTGTAATACTGTGATAACGTAATACCGATTGCATATTGCAAGTGCATAATATGTACCTTATGCACGTGCATTGTAGTTTCCTATTTATTAAATTAAAATAATTTGAATCATACTTGGATTCTATCGCATTTCCGTCACATAAAAAATGCATGCTAAACTTTTAACAATTGAATTAACACACGTCATTGAAAAATAATTATTTCACAAAGAAATGTCCCGGTAACTATGATACTGTAACATTAATTCTTAGTAATGCTGACAATTTTATAAATGAAAAATTATATGAAAAAAGAAAAAACGTGTAAAAATAAATATATTGCGTTAAATAATAAACCATAGAAAACACTATTTAAACTTGCATTAAAACCACGGTCACGAATTTGTTTCGAATTGTAATTCGATATTAACGTAAATTTATTATAATTGGAACTTTGAATTTAACGATAACTTTTCACTTTCCGATGAACGATTGGAAAATCCAGGGAAGAATAATAATGTAGTCGTATATCGCGATTGAACAATAAATCAGCCATCGATAGGAAAATGAAATTACCTTCGTTCGAAAAATATCACTTTTAGCAAAATATTATCTTAGACAGAATGCTTTTCCCGTTGCTACTAACACTGAGTAATGATCAGTTTCATCGCAGAGCGTCCATTTTTATTATTCTGTATTTCGCAGTCCTTTTACGGCTTCAATGAATTACGACATTTTGGGAGTTGTAAATTTGCCCCCCTTCCAATAAATGGTGACCACTGGTATTTTAATTCGTAGTGTAACTGAGATTTTCTCACAATGCAATGGGACTGTAAAAAATCTATCACCGCTAGAGAAGGGTTTCGTAAACTTTGCGAAAACCAGAAACAGAACTATGGACATTGTGGTCGATTACCTCGAACCTCAAGTGTTGTAAAGCAATTCCGTAGATTGAAAAAATAGCGAAGATGAGGCAAATTGAAGATATACATTTTAACAGAAATTCTTTTGCAGATGAAACTTACTGAAATCATAGTACCCATGGGATTCAGGCAGTCATGTAGGGGATTTTTAATATAAAATTTTTCTTGTCAGTTTTCTCTGATATGTGATATACGAATTGAAGATAAATCCTTGAATATGTAAATTACGCATTATTAATATATAAAAATAGCAATCCGTTCGAAGTTAGGGGAAGGGAAAACTATCAAACGTATTGCGAGAATCGAGAGTTTTTATCGACTTTCATCTGTTAAAAGTTCGGCGATAAAAAATATATTTGTTCGTGAAAACTCAAAATATTAATGTGAAATTGGAGACATGTCTCTTTCAAAAGATTACTAGATAATGCTTCCGTGAATGACTGAACGCCAACTCCCTCGTCCAAAAGTCACGTCGCCGAATTGTTTACTCTCGGCCGAATGCGACTCAATGCATTATTATCAATCATTTGACGTTTTCTAGTTGACTTTATGGTTTTTTTTTAAATTCATTCATATCGAATAACTCTATAAAGAAATTCAAATAAAAACACCGCTGTTTGGCAAGGCTTCAAACCAGAACATTCCGTTATCGTTACAAAAATACATAATAATAATAAAATAAATAAAATACATGTAATACTTATGTTCTTTTTTGCCAATGTCGCGTCGCTTTGGTTTGTACACATCATATATTTTTACCGTTGCTCATATTAGAAACGTATAAATATACAATATGGGGTTTGCTGGATTGTGCTAACCTCCCTATAATACGCAATGAAGGATTTGCTCTTGTTATTATGATAGATTTAGATAGATATGTATATATTTGTATTTAATAACATTTTCACATTATGACGTATAGGTTTCTTACATAAATAATCTTATATGGTATAATTCAATTGATGTTTACCCTTACAACACTGCAGGCTAAAAATCAGCATATTTGAATGTTTTTATTAGATTTATTACATTTTTTCATGTACACCTTTTCGTCGTCATATTTTTATTTTATTTTTTTAAAGATATTTATTAAATATAATTAACAACATTGTTTACATGGTAATAAGAGTAGGTATGTAAGTATTAAAAAAGTTTATTTATTTTTTTATCTAATCCTTTTAGTTTCTTTTAAAAAATTAATAGCTCCCTAATTGAGAAATTCTCTTGTTTAGAGAGGGAGTACTATTATGTTTTGTTATACATTTAATTAATTTCAAGAGTACAACCATGAACATCTTATTCTATGTCTATACACTAATTTCAAAAAAATAAATTAAAATGAAATTTTTAGAAACAAAATATGTCTATGCAATGTATGTATATAAACATATATCTTTGGGAAGTTCGTTAAAACATTTTATGGCTGAATATGTTTAATGGTGTTGAGCTGTTGTTGTATTAAGTTTAGGGATTATTATTTGTCCTGTAGTTCTCGGCCTGGTGCTTAGTGACTCTAATTTTAGGTTTTCTTTATGTATTTGAAGTAAAAAAATGGTATATTATTTTTAAATCTAAGACTTTAAATTCATTGAATAACTCACGGGTTGAAAAATCAGATGGTTTTTTAGAATTATTTTAATGAGTCTTCTTTGGACTATTTCCCATGGGGCTAAGTTTTATACGCTCCTCCCCAGCCCATTATTCCATATTGTAGAATTGATCGTGCTAAAGGTTTATTAGGTTGTAAATAATGTTCTGTAAAACACCCAATAAGGCGTAATAAAGGTTTGCTGTATTATTAACACGCTTTACAACTGTTTATGTTTATAACGTCGTAATAATTATAAACCTATTACCCACCCATCGTGTTGTAACTAGCTACTTATATATTACCTACCTACTTACTTATTTTGTACTTTTGTTATTATAATATGTACTAAACCCTTGTTATACTCTTTTACAACCTGCTATTATAACGTAACCACAGGTAAAACCGTTATTCACTTTGCTGTAACTACATACTTTTACTCTCTAATTATTCTTGTATGTACTATATTATTTTACTCCTTTGTTTAACAAACTATGAGATAAATGTATCAATATGTAAAAGTTTTTTAGGGGTCAATAAATAAATAAAATATATATCGGTAAAGATGTTACCTACTTGATACGCTAGCTTTGATCGTGTTATAGCAAGTAGTCCACTTCAGATTGTGATGATATGAAAATAGGCCATTTTCTGTACATGCGCAGTATGCGTAACATAATATAAATGCACATTTTTCAACAAAAAAGTAAAATAAAAATACTTATCACAATCTAAAATTATAAAAAAAAAATCATTTAATCCATATATTGTATGTAATAATTTTAGGTAATTGAAAATAAATGAAAGTAGGTATAGAAATATTATAAACATTAACGAAAACAGTTTTTTTTCTTCATTTTTATTATCATCAGATTTGGCAATAATTTAAAAAACCACTTAATTAGTTTTGTAAAGAATTATTAAACCAACAAATGAAGTGAATTATTTCTGATATGTAAATAACGTTGGGAGCCGCATAATGATTTCAGTGTTGCAGATTCTCACCGCGCTAACCATAATCGACCACATCACAGGTTGCAAAATCAATAGTCGATTGCATTTGTTGATCAAATGGTCGCGGTCGGTGCAAAAAAAAACAACAAGCTAAAGGACGCCGACTAAATCATTTTGTTACGTTTTTTCCACTGATTAAATAGGTATTTTAGTTGTTGTTTTTTCCCACGGTTCATAAAATTGTCTTGCAATGTTTGGTTCATTCGAACTCCATAAATATGCAAGCATTATGCGATTGCTTTTTATGTTGAACATCGTCAATATTGAGTTTAAAAATACCACAGTAATATGTGTAAATTAAATGTTATAGCTTTTGTCAACTTCTTCAGATATTTAAATGCTGTTATGATGCATCAGCTTCAGAATTGTACAGAAACGTATCTACACAATAGGCAGAAAATTATTGTAGAAGGGTGAAATGGAATTTTGAAAAAATTGTAGGTTATAAATTGTAATATTGCAGTGGAATTAACACAGGAACGAACAGTTTCTAAAAGATTTTCACTATCAATGTAAAAATCTTATTTATGAGATTTCTTTCTACATTTACAGATCTTTTTACTTTATACTTAAACTCTATCTATTCACCCAACACCGTTATTTTCGAGATTTAAGAGTTCTCTTTCCTTTATTGTTTCATTTTTTTTTGTATATTGCTTACCTATGAACACTGCTTAATATGAGATTTTGACATTTAATTCACTGTAGGTACTTACAATAAAAAAAACATGACAGTATTTATAATAGGATTAAAAGGGACAGTATTTATAATAGGATATTAATAAATAAAGTATGTTTTTATTAATTTTCATTTATTACATTACATAGATACATTTATATAGCATATAATATAATAGAAAGTACACACAACATTGTATAATAACTAATGACAATTGAGAATATTGTATCACTTGGCTTATCTTGTCAGGGCTCCTACCATAGAGCAACTTGATGAATGCCTGAAATTCCGGGGGATAAAAACATGTATAACGTTAGAACGGGGTAGCCCAGTAAGTTATATTAAATAAATTTGACTAAATTAATGTCATTAGTTTTATTAAAAAATATTTATTTATTTACTATTTTCTTTTTATTTAGTTTCGAGAGATTTTATTTAATTTAGTCAATAAAAAATCACAAAGCTAATAAGACAATTTGTAATGTTTTTCTCAGTCCTCCTCACTAGGGGTTTCTGTGCTGAGGCGGACTAGGTTTTATTTACGAACAGACTTTTTTAAGTTCCCACGAAGGTCTTTTCAAAATACTGGATTACTCCTCTTATTTGAGGCAGGTTTTGATTTAATTTTTTAAATCATTTGCCTTTTCTATTTTTTTTTAATTTTTTTTTTATGGCCGGTGGAAGTGAATTATATAGCTTAGTGGAGAGATATTTATAAATCCTTTGTCCAAAAGTAGTTTTAAATTTCTTTTTGAAATCAGTTTTAAAATGCTATATTATTTTCAGCCACTAGTAAATCAGCGAATCAGGGAGTTTTTATATTTTCTGACGGAGTTGAATGAAGAGAAAGCAGAAGTAAAACGTAGGAATTTCCCCAACATTTCATTTAAAAAACAACCAACGTCTAGTTCTAGTAGATACCTTCAACGTCAATTGGCTGGCAATTTAGCAAATATTTAATCGTAATCTTGGAACGCATCGCCTTAGTTGTTAGTTTAAAGTTAAAAAAAATGGAGTTATCAATAGAGGAATATCGTCCATCGCCAATATTGTACGATAGTATACTTAGCAAAAAATATCACTGTAATCATTTTTCAGTTATTATAAAAAATATTTATTAGGTACATATTGTGTTTATTCGTTAATTTCGTACACGATTTAGTAATTTGTAAATAATCTTTTACCATGAATATCTCTGTACGTACCTAATATATTAATTATGATAGTTTGTATATTTCATTATTACTGATCGTATATCGCACTATAAACTACAATCTCCTACAACCAGACGTAAACTTTCGATGTTTTGCTTTTACACAAAATTATGCATGCATCAATTATTTTATTACATACACCAAACATTTTTTTCAAAATTAACATTCATACATTAACATTAAAATAGACAAGGAGGTTACCATACAAATACGGAATATTTCTCTTATTTAGACCGGACATTAAGAAATTACAACGCTATTCACTGCTCTAACAATGAAGTAGATATTGTCAATGACTCGATTAAAAACACAAAAAGTTCTACCTTTAATAGCTGATAATGTGATGATCCCCTTTATTAGCCAGTCAATTGTACCAAAAGAGTGTATTCCATAATAGTGTCTCATTAGCGCAGGTGTTATATAATGATATATATTGTTATGTCAATAGTTTATGTACTTATGTTTTCTACCCTTTGCTTGTTTGTCATTAACTTAAATATAACTTTCACTGAGATAATTATTGTTGTTTAATGTAATTTTTTTTTAGTTTTTTAGTAAAAGTATTCGTTCAAGTAAGTTTTGGACATATTACCTGCTATACGTACAAAAAAAGGATTATCTCAGCGCTGAAATTGGTTGCGGGGTCGAATAAAAGACAATATAATGTTGTTATTTAACAGTAAGAATGTGGTATACTCCAACTTAACCTCCAAGGTCACCGGAGTCTGCAAGATGTAAACATTGTCCCAAACACAGGAACGAAACGTACTGGGGACAAAAATGGAAAACAATTCGACTTCACTTGCAGAACGTTTAAATTTCAAGCTCAGTGCTACTGTTAGAACATTGTCCCCGATGCTCTTTTGTTTTGTTCTAAGACCTAAGTTCCAAACAATAAGTCCACAGCAAGTGTTGTGTACAGCTTATACTAAATAATACTTGGGGCAAATTGATGAGTTTGTGTATTAGGGAAGTATGTTTACGAGAGATGTAAAGGCCGATAAGAATATTGGATGAATAATGGAGTGAAAGGGATAGGGGTAGGGGTGGGGAATACCAAATTATTACAAACTTTTTTTAATATCTTGTCAATATTTTTTTAAATTTTTTTTTTATATGAATACCGCGCAAGAGTCCCAAACTGCTCCCAACCGTCTGGAGCCAGTGAGACTATGGCATTCCCAATTGGGGAATGTTGTGAGGCTGAAGGTATTGGGGAGGGGAAGGAGAAGGGGGAGAGGAAAGTGGGGAAAAGGGGAAATGGGAAAATACCTGGCTATTCAGATCTGGTCACCAAACACGGCTAAAAAGCCATTTCAAGCAACGTTTCAATTCTGAATGGTGGTCTTTCACCAGGGCGATACTGAGAGTATCTTCCACTCGGGAACGTGCGCAAATATACTATATATTATTTTTAAATGAATGAATTGTGAAACAACACAAATTAATTAAATAAAATTTAGTTGCGCACTCCGGGATTTGAACCCGCGACCTTCGGATTCGTAGTCGAGAGCCTTACCCCTCGACCATGGAGGCCGTCAAATATGTATCAAATATAAATACGTACATATGTATGCAATAAGTTTTTAATGCAAAAAAAACTTACTTTTTATTCTTAACAATAATATTATTACTACCTTTAAATTACACCCACCCTTTAAATTACACCTTTAAATTACTAGAATTCATAACCTTAAAACTTTACTCCAAAACATTCATAGCCCCGAGCAAGGCCGGGTACACAACAGCTAGTTATTTGATGGGAAATTATTGTTAATATACATAAAATTTTACTTTGAAAACATTTTAAAAATTCTGAGATTATGCCATTAATATAGTGCCATCTTTGACAATATCCATTATGCTTAACAGATTCCGAAAGAGTCGAACTGATTTATTCTTATATTACCTAACAACCATTTGATAAGTAACCTCGATTTTTGTTGAGGACATTCAGTTATTTACCATATTAATCGGATTCGTTGTGAGCTTTAAGAAAAGCATTTCATCAATAAATTTATTTAAATATATCAGGTTTTTATAATATATCGCGACTTGCAGATTTGAAACCTCTGGCATAGAGAAATAGTTTCCACATTTCTGCCAAAAAGTTTCGTGATGGCTTTTTATACGTCCTTGTCATCTGGTTATTCCCCAGGTGAATCAGTAATTTTGTCATTTTCATTCTAGTGTGACAAGATTTTCTGGAAAATTGTTTGATTATAGAAAAGTGAATTACGAGTTACTTCACTCAAATATGTTTTCTTGTAATTGGGTTGATTTGCTATTACAAACACAAACAAAAAATACCGTTTTTTTCTTAATTTATTTTGGCGGTTGAAATTAGTTTGTGTGAAGTCACCTTACCCAACATATCTTATGACGTTATCTGAACCACCAACATGAAATAATGTACAAAAAGTTTGAAATTTTCAGTTAATTTTCATGTGAAATGATTTCAATAATAATTATTCGCAGAAAATCGATGTACATAAATGAAAGTGTGGCAAATAGAGCGTTTTGCTTCGTTGATCACTGTACACGAATAAAAACCGCAGATCTGACTTAGTTCTAGAAATGTTAATAATTTACATCTGTTACTTGTGGTCGGTATGGACAAATGTTGTAACAACACTTCTAGAAATAATAAAAAAAGGTAATCAAATCATATAAGAAAAAGGTTAATTTGTCATGTCGACCAAATGCTTCGAAGCCACTGGCAATTTGTTCCAAACCCTTTTGCACAATTGTCATTGAGATAATTGAGAACATTGCAAAACTGCGTAATATGATGTTAACCCTTACCACTCTTTACTACTCTTTATTACCATTATTTTTAAATATTTGTTGTCAGCCAACACTAATTTAAATAATATCAAAATATTAATATGTTGATAGGCAGTTACAAAAAGGTTATTTTGTAGTAAAACAAAAACGGAAAACAGTCAAAATCTTATTAAAACGTGAATTTAAATGTTTTTTATCGAATAATCACAAGAAACAACGTCACGTGTCAAGTTTTAGATAATTTTATTTAAGTAGAAAATACACCGCGCTCGCAAGTCTTATCTTGTCGGCCGCCAGCCGACAACTGAGTTGTAGCGTACAAATAGTGATGTCGGCTGGCACCCGACAAAGGAGTGGTAAGGGTTAATCACCCGAAAGAAACTTGCTATCGTTTGACGTCTCTATCATTTACTGTGGATCTACAGACCACAAGTGTTACACACTCAGATTCTTTTTTAGCTTAATGCATGTTACTAGCAATATTGTTCTTGGACACCATTAGATCCTGTGGGTTTACAAATCCCAAACTGATTACAGGGATGTTACTGGTAGTGCCAATCAGATTCTGTAATAACGGGTTTCCACCAAAAAATCTTCTTATTAATACTGCATACTTGTATAACGGTGGTATGCAGTCCATAAAGTCTGAAAAGCTGTGCCTGCCCCGAGAAAAAAGGAACCACAAGAAGAAATTATAATGTTTTTTTTTAAAAGCAACAAATTTCTGAATAAAATGTTTTTTTTTCTGTGAATTTGGCGTACGATAATTTATTCAGTTAGGCCATGGACAATCAGCAGAAGATGATAATAAAACAGAAATTTTCAATGAAAAATACATACTCGAATTTGTAATACTACATAGTCTACCTTTGATCATAGAGTAATGCACGCCACTGTATAGGTAGTTACGATTATCAACTTTTCGTCATGCACTAACGCCATAATGTGAATTATATGCTTATACACATTAATGGTTCTGGCAAGTCAACATTTATATTAAGAAGACATTCAAGTACAGTTTTCCGAATTTTTTAAATTTATTACAAAAAGATTCAGGGAACCCTTGAAAATGCCCTGAATGTTTTATGTAAGGATTGTTATCAGATAAGATAACGGTGGAAGGTTTTACTGCATAATATTTTTCATTTCAACCACCTTCGACAAAACTAAGATATAATATACATTATCTAACTAACAACTAACTAACTCATGCCGTTTCCTCGGAGGGGTAGGCAGAGAGGACGGACCGACAAATAACTCGATCTTGCCATACACTTATTGTTTCATTCACATTCATACATTCTGTTTTGTTATTTCGGCTTCTCACATGGCCCGATTCAAGTATTTAATTCACTTGATCGTTCCATGTCTTCCTCAGACGCCCCCAGCTTCTTCTTCCATTCACATTCGCGTCATATATTCTTCTTACACTCCTTTCTTCGTTCATTTGATCTACATGCCCAAACCATCTAAGAATCCCTTTCTTAATCTTACTGATTACACTTACATCAGCCTTGCATTCTTTACGAATCTCCATATTTTTCACAGGATCATATACGGTTTTACCACACATTCGCCTACATATCATTACTACAGCATTCAGTCTACGTTCATCCTTCCCTCGCCAGTTCCATGTTACACTGTCACACATCAGGGTTGGTATTAGCGCTAAATTGTATTAGCTTCGAAATTATATTTATTTTAATTTAAATTTTAACTTATTTACTAATGATGTAATAATTGTAATTAGTATTTAAATACCTTATGATTAATTTACATATCAATTACATATTTTATTTTCGTTGGTTGAGTTATTCTAATAACTTACCTATAATACAGTACTTACCTATCTGAGAAGTATATTTTAAATGTAGTACGATGGTTCCGGTATTCTCAATCAATCTGGACTGGAAAATCCGTAAAATCATATTTAAACGGTCCCAGTGTTGCATGTTTGAGCAGCTAGCAATAAGGAAAAGGCAGTGATTCACTTGCCACTTAATTGAATATCTTTAAATTGTCAGATTACATGCTGGCGTTTCTTTCACTAAAGGCATTAAGGGGAACAGCTGCGCTGCCTGTTACATACAAAACTGAATTTTGGATTGGAGGCCAAAATACTCATCGAAACTGAATTATCTGTTTTTTTTTTAAATTAAAGGTTTAGTAAATATCTAGTACGGATGAGAAACATTTTATTAATTTTTATTTTACCTTATGAAATATCAGCCATTAAAGCAGTTGACTTTTCGCGATTTTAGAGGCATCTTTAACAATTATTTAGGGGCTAACAGTGATTCAAAAAAAGTTTTAACCCATCTGCTTTGAAAATATAATGAAATACAAAATAAATTTTATTTTTAAAATATTAAAATAAGCATTATGGTGGACTTTAAATTTACGATAGAACACAAATTTTGCCATACAGAATTTAAAAAAAAAATCGACCCGAAAAAACCTTTTTTTTTAAATGTTTTATTTTTATTTATGTAATCATACTTACATAGCAAATGTGATATAGTACGATAAACCCGAAAATAATTTTCTAAGCTGCCTCTAAAATGATGAAAATTGATTTTTTTTCATGGCACATACTTAAAAAATTAAAACAAAATAAGTTAAAATACTTCTCATCTGTACCAAATACTTACTAAACTTTTAATTAAAAAAAATGGATCATTCCGTTTGAATGGGTATTTTGGCCTCCAATCCAAAATTCAGTTTTGTATGAAACAGGCACCGCAGCCGATCCCCTTAAGTAAAACCCGAATTACTTACAAATAAAAACGTATTGACAATAAATGTGAAAATATATAAAAAAACACTGTAAATTTTTAATTGAGAGCTTAATTTGTTTATTTATCTATTTTTGTCTTTCTTTTCTGTCTTTTCGGTTTAATGTTTCATCTTGAGAGTTTTTAATATTATCTTCGATGATTAAAAAGACCCTACTATTAAATTGCCAGGGTTCTCTCTCCTTAGGAAGACGTGGACCTCATTAAACCGCATCCGGTGCAGTCACAGCCGTTCTGCGTAAATTATGCATAAATGGGGCCTAAAGGATTCCGAACTTTGTAAATGTGGACATATTCAAACAACAGAACACATTGTAGAAGAATGTCTCCTTCATCAGTTTCATATGGCACATTTGTGCCGAACGAAGTGACTCCCGATGCCGTCGACTGGCTGAATAACATCAGCATTCTACTGTCACCTCCACCAACTCTCTTCCATCATACGAAGATTGTACACAACTCTGTCCCGGCACACACTCCTTGCGTCATTCATATTCATACATCGTCGCATACATTTAATTTGGGAAGCGGGTATGGGTACAGGCCGCATAACCATTGGATAACCAACACCTCTGCCATAGGTCACTCTAAGTCAGGGGTCCGTAACCTTTGCACAGTTATTTCCCCCTAAATGCCTAAATACCCAATCACTCCCCCCCGTTTTGAAGTAGGTATATATAATAAATGTCCACCCAACCTTCTCCCATGGAACCCAAAAATTGAACCTTTCGGTGCTTTGTAGTGCCAAAATATTGGTTGACAAACAAAGAAAGATGGTTTTTCACTTTTGGCAGGTGTCTCAGGCAGTCTCCCGATCTTCCACAGGCTTGATTGTCTGGTTTAGGAACTGATAGAAGTTGAGTAGAAGACAGACATGAGTACATACATAGAATCGTTCATGCATAAGAAATCAGAACACATTCGTTGTAATTTTTCCATTTCCCAACATTTTCATTCCCCCCCTACACCCTCATCATCCCCCCTGGTGAGGAATTCCTCACTGGTTGTGGATCCCTGCTCTAAGTGGTTTGATAGGTAAGTTTGGTGAGTTAGCAGGGGTGCCTGGATTCATGAGGTGAGGATTGTCCCGGTCTTGGCGGCGGACGCGTATGCACACCAATTGCTTGGGGCGGATCGGGAGAGGCCAGTTTAGAGATATTCCTTTACTTCTCCAGGCAAACTTTCGACCCATCGCCTTGTACCGCAGTGGGAGGGATAGATTAAGATGTCCGTCACTCCTGGACACACTGACCCCCAGATTCTTACCAACCCAGAAATGCCTCTCTTTCTTATCTTTAAAAATACCCTCCACACAGCATCCCCAAAGATGACAGGCCATAAGGAAAATTATTTTTTCTCTTGGGTTAATGTAAAAAATACTCTTCTATGATTCTGACTCTTGACATAACCCGACTCAAGTATTGATTCACTTAATCGTGCCATTCACTTCCGCGTCATATATTCTACATGACCAAAGTGTCGAAGCGTCAGCGTCAGCCTTGCATTCTTCACATTTTTAACATTGTCATACATAGTTTCACCACACATACTCCTCAGGGATCTCATTTTAAACCTACCGAATTATGTTATTATTTTTTTAACTGTAGTTAATGAACGTTGACGTATCACGCAGGAACCTTGAAAGTGGAAAATTAATTGAAACGATCAGGCATGCCTGCCGCCCAGCTTTCTATATTTAGTTTTGAAACGATTTCTTTTGTGAAACGAGCCTGTTTATTTGTTCAAGTTTGCATCTGTCTAGCGAAAAACCACGAGAGTTAACAAATTGACACCTGCTTTGACCTTTTCACGATTTAGGTGGTATTAGAAATTGATTTATAATTGCTGGTATTTTTACCCAATGCTTAATCTCGCTTACTCAATTTTTAAGCAATTCTTATACCAGTGGCGTTCAGTCCACAAAGGCTGATTAACTGTGCCTCCCCCAAGAAAAACCAAAAAAAAAACAATGGGTTAATAGAAATTAAGTCCCCAATATAGTTAAAGTATTAAAGATAATATTTTCAGATTTAGGAAACGTAAGGACTATTGTTTCTGATAACGGATCAGCATTCATTTGAGCAGAATTTCAAAGATTGTGTAAAATGAATAAAATTCAATACATGACATCACCAGTAAACTATCCGCAGTCAAATAGATTAACTGAAAATGCAATAAAACCTTGCAAAAATTTTCTAAAGAAAGAAAAAGAAAATTATGATAGGAAAAAACTTTTGTACGATTTATTCAGAAAAATCGAAGGCTGATTATAGGAATTCACCACATTGTTTAACTGGCATCAAACCAACAGTTCAATTATTAGGTAGAAGACTATTTTGAATTTGTTTAAAATTTATTAATTAATTTTTTGATGAATACATTTACACAAAAAGGTACAAAGGTTATAAACATTTTTTTTACTATCTTATACATTTAAAAAAATAAAATTATATGAATACCGCATAAGAGTCCCAACTGCTCCCAACAGTCTGGAGCCATTGAGACTATTGCATCCCCGATTGAGGAATGTTGTGAGGCTGAAGGTATTGGGGAGGGGAAGGAGAAGGAGAAGAAGAAGGTGGGGAAATACCTGGCTATTCAGATCTGGTCATCAAACACGGCTAAAAGCCATTTCAAGCAACGTTTCAATTCTGAATGATGGTCTCTCACCAGTGCGATACTGAGAGTATCTTCCACTCTGGATCTATATATCTATACATCTGAACACATGTACATAAACTTACGTGTAATGTATATAAAACAAAAAAATCCCACATAGGCAAGGCCAGTGCGTGGGTATAGCTGGTATCAGTTAGTGGCAGTATATTACTAGGATAGTTCATTCCAGAAGAGGGGGAAAAAGAGAAATTTCTAGGGAAGTTAGATATAAAATGTTTCAAACTCAGAAAAATCAAAGGTTTTACGACAGAGAAAATGATAAAAACTCCACTATTTTCAAAATAAATCACAAAGTAATAGTTAAAGGTTACAGGGATCAAAATAGGGAATAATGGATAAAAGGAATAATATTAAAAAGTTGGGGAAGAAACTTTACTTAATTGCGTAAAGGACAAAAATTTTGTATGCAAGAGAGGCCAAGATCAAATATCGAGTTTGCGTTTATCTTGGGAAGAGAATAGTGACGCGCCTGAGACCAACAGGTTGTCGGTCGATGAATTGAATGTCTCCGATTTCATCTCAGAAAAAGATAATATCGGTGAACTTTCTGTTTCCAGGTATGAACCAGTAGCTAGTAGCTAGTACATCTGGTACCTTGGAACCCTGGAAGAGCCGCCTGCGACCAAGACCAGCAACTTACAGATAACTCATGAAATACAGAATATGTAAATTAATACATGTAATTATAAACGAAAATATTTTATTGTATTATGCACTTTTAGTGTGTATGCCTGAGTGAGTAATGTGTGGAGGGGTAAAATGAACTGACTAAAAGAGACTGCCTTGAAAGAGAGAGTCAAAAGGTAGTATTAATGAGATTGTGAACGTGAATAGTTCTCCAAACCATCGAACCGAATACATTATAATTTTCAACTGGAATATTCGTGTAGGCATTATTCCCCCCGACCATATTTAGTGCGTTATAATTAAAGATCATCACATATCAAAATCATTCCAGTAAATATGTCTAATAAAGTAGAACACAAGAAATGCTAGGTGGACGTGTTTCGTGATCCAAAAGTCTGGCATTGGGGCCTTAAACTATCATTTTTTTCCATCAATTCATTTCGATCAAATGTAATGGCAATATACTCGATTATGATTAAATAAAGTAAATATACGTAAAATAGCTTATTGACAAAGAAATATTTTTATTGTGATTATTATAATGCGCGCCACTGGAAGGTACGTATTTGCTGAAGGAATGGGGGAGGGTCAGGTGGCTTTCAAATTGACAGTTATGGATGTTTTCATAATTGTGATAATTAGTCAACATTACACAGCGCCTTTTAGTGATTCCTTCACCTCAACAAAATTATGTTTTTGACGAACAAAACACAAAAGTTACAGGCATGCTTAGCGGAGGTAGGTCCATTATATTTGTGAACCACATATGGACAAATGTTGCAGCTCCAAATTAAATGCAAAAATCACAAATTAATTACTTAAAATAGTACCTACATATTTTATTTACAATGGCTACATAATAAATAGGTATGTTCTAATATAAAACTTATCAATATTATCATATCAACAAATAATGATTTTATAATATTGATAATCATTTTTTAAATTGAAGTGGTTTAACATAAAATTGTTTCAAACCACTTCAATTTAAAAAATGATCGATTGATTTCGGAAGTACCCTTTCTTCATCAGGACTATATTAAAAGCTTTAGTCCGAAAGTCCGAAACCGGAGAACATTACAAATTCATGTGTTTATACTATAATTATGGCAAGCAGCAAAGTAAATGCTTTTTACGAAAATGTAATAATTATTTTCATTGTTACAGTGCAAATTTTCTTTTCTAGCCATAAGTGTAGATGCTCTGAGAAAGATTATCATTGCTCATGGAAGATGTTCCGAGGATTTTAATTTTTTTTTAAATTTTTATAAGTAACTATGTAAAGATTGTACATGAATATATGACTTTAGTAATAAATACAATACATCGTAAGTATAAGGCATATTATATATAAAGAGTATATAAGTTTAAAGTCACAGTTTTGTTGTCCTTTATCACGTTCTGAGGCGGCCTGCACTTTACTTGCAGTTTTTCTAGTTGTCTTAAATTGCATTTATAATGTTGCAAGTTGGCTATCGCTCAGTTCTCTCAGCCATGTTTTGACTGTAGTTTTAAATATATTCATTTCTGTTATTTTTTGATATATCTGGTTGTACATTATATAATTCACAATATTTGTACTCGGTTGACATTTATCGAATGAGAATGAGTCATTTCTACGACTCGTTCTTGAGTTCAACAGCCAGGCTGTGGAACGATTTGCCGGCCTTTGTCTTTTATCCTTCCTACTCCTCAAGACCCTCCATACAGCATTCTCAAAGATTATTTTATTAGGAAATTATTATCTATTATTATGTGTGGAGTTAATGTAAAAAAATAAGAAGAATGGTTTGTTTTCAACTATAACGCAACGACCTCCTCGACCGAGCGGTTAAGATCCTCGGCCTCGGATTCAGAGGTCGCGGGTTCAAAACTCGTACCTAGTAATAAACAAGATAAAACAAATATTTGTGTTATTTCACAAATTACATGAATGTAAAGTAGATTTGCAGCACGTTAAGTGGTAGATACTCTCCCGAAAATTGGGGATGGCATTGTCCCACAGGCCCCAGACAGTTGGGGCTGTTGTGCAGTACTTAAAAATTAAAACTTTTTCAATAGGGCAGGGAAGATCAGGCAGTTCAATAAATATTCTAAAAGAAATGAAGAAAAGAAAAACACGATGAAGGCAACAATAATATTGTATTACTTTCGTAAGTCCTCTGTAAACGAAACACGGAAGCAATAATAAAATAGGAAAAGGAGTTTGCAATAGTTTTAGGAAGGAATATATTTTTCTTTTATTTTTAATTCTCATATTATTAAATTTAGGTAGGTACTTATTACTTCACAGTTGCCGCAAACTGCTTTGCAATGTTAGTGACATCTATTGTTAATCCCCAAAGGAACGATTATGAACAACTGAACATAGATGAATCACTACAGAAAACTACTTTCTTTGATTAGGTATAGGTTTTATAATATATTTCGCTAGATAACCATAATACAATGTATATACTAATTATTCAATGATTTTTTTTTTTATATGAATACTCCACAAGAGTCCCAACTGTTCCCAACCGTCTGGAGCCAGTGAGACTATGGCATTCCCAATTGGGGAATGTTGTGAGGCTGAAGGTATTGGGGAGGGGAAGGAGAAGGGAAGAGGGAGGTGGGGGAATACCTGGCTATTCAGATCTGGTCACCAAACACGGCTAAAAGCCATTTCAAGCAACGTTTCAATTCTGAATAGTGGTCTTTCACCAGGGCGACACTGAGAGTATCTTCCACTCTGAAACGTGCGCAAATATACTATATTAACACAAATAAAAATTTGAACCCGCGACCTTCGGATTCGTAGTCGAGAGCCTTACCCCTCGACCATGGAGGCCGTCAGAAATGAAAGCGGCGCGGCGAGTATAGTGTTAGCCGATAATCTTTCATAGTCGTTTAAGTTTGTAAATATATGGACACTGACCGCTTGAGTTATGCATAATATATTATCTATCTTTTATCTATCTATATATAAAGAAGAGTGTTTGTTTGTTTGTTTTTAATACAAATCTACAGTCTTATTCTGAGCTTGATGAAATATTGCACACTTGACCTTTAAAACAAGAGGAAGGTCATTGTCGACACGAGGTGTCGGAAAACCACCTGATCCCCCTTGCTCACCCCTTAAAGCAGCATTTTGGAACTTCTCGATGAATTTTTGCATACTTGACGTTCAAAATAAGAGGAAAATTATTGGGCAATGGTATGGGCAGGCACACGGGTAGGGGTAAGGGTAGGGGTAGTGGTAAGGGTAAGAGTAGGGGTAGAGTAGGGGTAGGGGTAGAGATAGGGGTAGGGGTTGGGTTAGGGTAGGGGCAGAGGTAGGGATGGGGGTAGGGTTAGGGGTAGGGTTAGTAGTAGGGGTAGGAATAGGGGTAGGGGTAGAGGTAGGGGTAGGGTAGGGGTAGGGGTAGAGATAGGGGTAGGAGTGCCGGTAGGAGTAGGGTTAGGAGTAGGGGTAGGGGTAAGGATAGAGTTAGGGTGGAGGTAGGGGTAGGGGTATTACATCACAACCTCAAAACTTTACTCCAAATCATTCATAACCCCGGTAACGTCAGGTACTTCAGATACTATTAGATTGACCCTGAGTGCCCTGAGGGAACATATCTACTATATTGGATCTACCTACTTATAGTATTGGCCGGGTGAAATACTCGTTCAACTTGAGAATTGAAAAGATGCTTGAAACAACTTCAGCTGTGTATGATTTGATTTGACTACCAAGATACTCATTACCATATTTACCTCTTTGCTTCACCTTCCCTTCCCCTTATTCCACTCAGACCATTTTAAAGATATTATATTGGCGGTTTCCACAGTCCCATTGACTTCTGAAAGTTTGGACAAATATCATTACGTTTTATTTTAAATTACAACAATGCATGTCTTACACACGTTCCGCGCGTTATTTTTGTTTACAGTAATCATGGTAGACCATGATTGTTTCCGCAAACTCAGTGCTGTTTAAGTCTATCTGACAGGTTCCCAAAGGTTTCCGGAAACCTGTTTATGTCTCTGCAAAATATCTCCCAAATCAGTAAAAAAAATGGTTCATCTACTTCAGCATGAATATAAGGATTTGTTTGTTGGAAACCCATTGTTACGGAAATTGAACGATACCACACCACTGTGTGTGTGCAAAGTTCCCTGTTAAGTGAGAAATTAATTATTATGTATTTAAGAAGTGGTACCTACTTCATAATTTATAATAATAAAATAAATAAAATAAACAAACAAACCTTTGAACAATATTAAAATATAAATAGAGATTCCTTTTTTTTCTTCTTTTTAAAAAGAAAATTGTTTAATATCATTTTTCATACACTCTCGTATAAGTCCGATAAGCTACTTCAAGTAGCTTGTCAGCAGGAGGTTAGTTCAACAATATTATATAATCATACAAATAGTAGCGCAATAATAGAACAATATAGACAATGTACAGAAGTCTTAAAAAAATACTAAAAAATACGAAAACAATAGAACAGTTTTGTAATAGTGATAATTACATAAAAGCAAATTAAATAATATTGTCAAAATAACAGGATATCATCAAATATCACACAAGTTGAGAGATACAGAAACAGTAGGACAGCTTTGTTACAGTGAGAATAAACTCTTAACATGATATTAGAACTTAAGTAATTTTGAAGATATCCGCAAATATCAAGGAGATATCTAATATACAATAAGATGTACAAGGAGATATAGAAGGAGACCATCAGATTTATTTAAAAGACAACATAAGAGAGAGCAAAATAGCGTCAATACTCGTACAGCAATCGTTTTTAAACTCGTATGGCAACTTTGTCATTATAAATAGTATAATGTATTCAAGGGTTCGTTGATAATATTTATTTTGAAACATTGGAACTATCATTCCTATATTTTGTGTGAATCGTGTATCGTGTACATGATCCACCACTGCCTTATACGGATTGTCTGATATATACGTTGCAGTAAAATTTATTACCACAAAAGAGAACGAACAGGTTAATTGATTGGTATATGATATCAATGTCTCGCCTTTGCTTAAAAACTGTTTTGCTTACTATCAACTTTACCATGGCGTTTTGAATCAGCTGTACCTACATGTTTTATGTTGGTCTTACATGAGTGTCTCCAAGAAGTTATACCATACCTTACGGTCGATTCTACTAGAGACAAATAAAATAGTTTCATAGTTTTTATAGACAGATAACGTTTTACTTTAGAGTGTCTTCCTACAATGGCTCGAAGGCGCTTACAGAGATTGGAAATTCGTACGTTCCATTTCGTGTTACAATTCACCGTAACACCTAGATACACACACTGGTCGACTAATTCGATACTTATACACGCGCAGGAATGTTTAGTATTATTATTAATGCAATCATAGGAATGGGATATGATTACAGGTTCCTCGCTGTAAAGGTAAAAACATGAAAGGTGCATGCGGGGATCTTAGATGCATACATTTTTTTGTTTTTGTTTTTATTATTGTGACAGCTGTTTCAGCTTTCAAGGCCATTTTAAACCTGTTTTACCCAATTTCAATTTTTATGCTGCTAAAAATGATTTATTACCGGTGAAACCAATTTACTGAGAAAATAATTGTGAATAATTCTCTATTCTGTGAGGTATGAAATCTGTTTTTCCCGCATTAACTGACAATATTTCCTTAATTATTTTTAAATGACGTGACTGCAATTGACTTCTTTAAATGTGTTATATTGATTAGGTCTTGTGAACATACTGAGAAGCGGGGAATAAATAAATTTCCCTACTTTATTAATTAATGTTATATTATAAATAAGTCGTCTCAACGTGGCCTAACAGCAATGGCCTTGAACGCCGAAACAGCTTTCACAATAATAAAATTACTAAATTTGATTTATATCATAATAAAAATTAAATTGAGTTTTACAAATTAAACACAAATGAATGTATCAAGTTCGCTTTTTTAGCAGTGATTACTAGACCATGTGACCATTTTAGTAAAGAAACAAAACCTTGCTGTAACAATTTCATTGCTGTATCCAAATTTCCATGGGCTGTTTCAAGTGCTGTTTCGTCAGCGTATACACAATGTTTAACAAACGAGAATATTTTTTTCATAAGGGATACAATGATAATATATAGTGTTGGACCTAAAATTGTCCCCCGTGGAACTCCCGTTTTGACATTTCTTCTTTTACTAAATTTGTCTGATGTTTTTACCTGGATTTGGCGGTTTGTTAGGAAGTTTTTGAATAGTTTGAGAATGTTTCCTCTTACCCCTATTGCCTCCAAAGTATTGAACAATTTCATCAGGTGTATAGAATCAAATGTCTTATTGTACCAAACTCATTTCTCCGCACTTTCAATTGATGGCGATGGCAAAAATCACTTAAAGGTGTTTGTTTGGCTTTCACGTTTGGGCACGGGTAGGTACATTTTTTAAATAAATGCAGTATGGAAGTTTTGATAATAATAGTTTATTCTGTTTTGTACAAAAAAGAGTACCTACAGTAAATAATAAAACAACAAGCTATTTTTTACTAACACTAGAAATAATTTAACATCATATAAATCTACTAATATAATAAACAGTACATAATGGGTATTAATAATAAAGGAATCACAAATATTTTCTTTAACAAATATAATGCATCTATGAAGAAGTTTGATCATGGGAGAAATTTCTGCAAAAGTAAGTGGCTTTATTTACAATTTTTTAATATAATTTTCATACAATAATGTTATATTCAATAACTTTTTCTAGAATTGCAATAATTCTTCTTGAAATATCGTAAAATGTTTTACAACTTCTAAAGCATGATTCTTTTAATCTTAAGATTATTTGTATGGAGAAAAAAATATAAAAATCTTTAACTATGACACATATATTTTATTAATTGCAATCGATCGGATTACATACTTACATATTTGTGTAGAAACGACACTTCCAGAAATATATCTATTTTATAGATCTATATTTCATAAAAACAACCGCAAAGCGATCGCCTTAAATTTACGCTGTAGAGGCAGCTTCAAATTATATTAAAAACATTTGTTCCTTGTGATTTAAAAATACAAAACTTCCATTATATTAATTTATACAATGTCTTGTAAGTAGAAAATAAATGGCAATTAATATTCGTAAACAGTGAGATAAATAATTATCAACTGATTTGTTAGGTCAAGAATGAATAAATACGTAGATGAAATCATTTGCTATTTTTATTTGAAATCTTTAAATCGAAGCATTGTAAAGTGGAACTTTATTTTGCCCGAAAACGATTCAATTATTTCAAAACCGTTTAGCCTTTACTCTTTGTATTTTCTAACTAATTCTCCAATCGGTCGTGTTTCGATGAGGTTATTCAGTTTCGATAAGATGATTAAACATCAGCAGATCGAATGTTTTGAGATGAAACTTTGGCAATTCTCTTCTATCGATTCCCAGCCAAGCGAAATTTATTGGAACGTGAAAAATAATGTCCGAACCATGCAGAAAAATTGCGGCATCTAGGTTACCCCTATTATTATGTACAACGTCGTGTAAAATAGCTACGTAAAAAGAGAAATAAAATACATCTTTGGAGTCCAAAAGGATGTTAAGATTTATAGGCGTATTGCTTTCCACCGGAGTGACCACCTTTATTTCCATAGTCAGATTTGTGTGCATGGTTCTTCTTGGACCCATACTGGTTCTTGTGTCCTTGATGGCCTTCGTTGTGGTGTCCCTTGTGGTATTGTCCCTTTTTACCGTTATGTTTCTGGTGGCTGACTTGGTCGTGGTGGGCGTTGTCGAATTGTCCTTTGTCCTGCTTCGAATGATGTCCCTTGAAGCCTCCGTACTTTTTGTGGTTACCGCTCTTGTGGTGGTCATCGTAGAACTTGTGCTCCTTGTGGTATTCATCCTTTTGGTATTTGTTGTGATAACCTGGGCAATGTCAAATAATATGTTACTAAGTTTTTCAGTAAAAAAAATATCGACATTAAAAGCATTTAAAAAATAAAAATTGACAGCTGCAAAGCCACAGAAACAGTTCTGTTCCATCTTAAAAGTCTCAAAAGATACAGTTATATTTAACGAACAGTTCTTGATGCCGAATAAAGTTTAACTAATGTTGGAAACATTATCACAGCCCAAACATAAAAAAGGGTATATAAAAAGATGATATCTGCTTTAAGTAATTAACAAATTTATGTAGTAAACTTTAATTAACAGCTAATGAATTAAAACAAAATATTAGACTCTGAAACAAACATTTAAAACACTGCAATCTTCGAAGAGGATATAAACCTCGAATGATTTAAATATTAAAGGTTACTCCCTTTGTAATATGAGATTTTCATGGAGCGAGGAAGTTCGAAACTTATTTTGTTGAAGGGTTCGCTCTCTGAACTTGTTCTAAAATAAATCGTTGAATTTTTTAATCATTAAAGACAATATTAACAAATATAGGTTAAATTGAACTCTCGGTTTATCTGAGACCAGGGCTCTATCCATCTGAGCTAAGGTCACCTTATTGCTTTCCATCATTTTTTGTCGATATCATACCAATTTAAGTACGATCAATATCATTTTCAATTAATTCCCATATATCTGGTTCCGGATAGACCGAGAGGTCCTGAGTTAGAGTACCAGATGCGACTGTTACCTTTTTATTTTCTGTGTCTTTTCAGCTTCAGATTTCATTTGGATTTGTTAATATTATCTTCAATTATTAAAATATTATAATGAGGTTTGTAAGCTTTAATAAGCAATTCCAATTAAAAAAAATAATAAATAGTTGGAGACTGCGAAAACTGTTGTTAAACGACTGGAGTTTCATGTCAAAATATATAACCTGATCTAAGAAAAGTAGGTGTTGTAGATGTTCTACTATCTTTTAGTATACGAGACCCCAGCTGTAGCTTCTTCATTTTCTCGGTATATCCGGATCTGTTGTAGCCTACCATACTATATCCACTACCTAACTCTCTTAGCGTTAACTCATTGATAGTCTACGTGATTTGATTAACTTTGGTCTAAATCCAACGTTTTCTTGGAGCAGTTTCTCTTCATAAACCCCATTACGCTTCTATCTACCTGGTTCGTTCGAAATATCGATCCAATGTTTTTTCGCTCATCTTCTTAAGTAGGTGGTTTCACTGGCATATATAAATGACGGAATCAAGACTCATTTGTGACGGATATTAAGCCTTACCTGCAGAGTTCTTTCAAAGATGTTGAAATATTACCTTTGGTGTTATGTCCCCGGTCATGTTCTTTGGCTTCTGCGAACTTCCCCCCCTTGCCGCCGTGGGTTGCCTCGTGGTGTTCTCCTCCGTATTTGGCTGCGTCGTGCTCGCGGCTCTTTTTCCCGTCCTGCTCCCTGAAGGACTTGGCGCGTTTGCGGCTGCCATCGTGTCCCTTGTTGCCCTTCTCGTAGTGGTGTGCTGACTTGGAACCCTTGGTGCTCTGTTCGAAAACAAAAAGTGTTAGTTCAAATAATGATATAGGATTAAAAGAGTTTTTCAAGCAAGTCGAAAAAAACATTCTAAACACAGAAGAAAAATATTGTACACTTTACAGAGAAACGTACTCGTATTTATGTAATTTATTTGGTTGGGTAAAATATCGCAGGTCGGAATTTTTAAGGATTGTTTACATAAACCAACGGTTTCCAACCGGTCAATCGTGAAGAAAAATTTGGTCGATCTTAATTACAAATGTGAAACTTGGAGATAATAACGATTTCTATATTTTTATAAAAAAATAATATCCTGGTTGTAGGACATATTTGTTTTGGTAGATTCGTGCATATCTGTCAATGAAGTGGTTTAATGGTAAAAGTAAGGGATCTCCTTTAGTGGTATTGTCATTTAAAACCTTGAAGCAAACATTACGAATTCTTATAAGATTATTACTAGAAGTCGATTGCCATGAAAATTAAGATGAAAAGTAGTTCCCAACCTCAAAAAGGTTGGGAACCCTTGATGTAAACCATTGAATCTACTAATACAGTATACTTGAACACAATCTTTAATGTTTTATTTTGGGAATTCAATATGGTATACTTGTTATTAATATATTAAATACATAATTATCAAATACTTTGTTCGTTTAAAAGACTATATCTAAAAATCAGATATTGTTCACTCAATGTAAAGCTCTTTCTAATATATAAATAATATGGCAAATATAAAAGAGAGGTTTGTAGGTATGTAGGTAGTAGGTAGTAGTATTATACACTTGGAGCAGATGGGTGAGTTTGTGTATTTGGGAAGTATGTTTAGGAGAGATGGAAAGGCTGATAGGAATATTGTGTATTTGGGAAGTATGTTTACGAGAGACGGAAAGGCTGATAGGAATATTGTGTATTTGGGAAGTATGTTTATGAGAGATGGAAAGGCTGATAGGGATATTGTGTATTTGGGAAGTATGTTTAGGAGAGATGGAAAGGCTGATGGGGATATTGTGTATTTGGGAAGTATGTTAAGGAGAGATGGAAAGGCTGATGGGGATATTGTGTATTTGGGAAGTATGTTTAGGAGAGATGGAAAGGCTGATGGGGATATTGTGTATTTGGGAAGTATGTTTAGGAGAGATGGAAAGGCTGATGGGGATATTGTGTATTTGGGAAGTATGTTTAGGAGAGATGGAAAGGCTGATGGGGATATCGCGTATTTGGGAAGTATGTTTAGGAGAGATGGAAAGGCTGATAGGGATATTGTGTATTTGGGAAGTATGCTTACGAGAGATGGAAAGGCTGATAGGGATATTGTGTATTTGGGAAGTATGTTTAGGAGAAATGGAAAGGCTGATGGGGATATTGTGTATTTGGGAAGTATGTTTAGGAGAGATGGAAAGGCTGATAGGGATATTGTGTATTTGGGAAGTATGCTTACGAGAGATGGAAAGGCTGATAGGGATATTGTGTGTTTGGGAAGTATTCTTACGAGAGATGAAAAGGCTGATAGGGATATTGAAAGGGTAAATCCAGGAAACTTCATTAATGGAGGACTGAACGCGGTTAGCGCTAATTTTATTCCAAAGAAGCAAAGCCAGCAGTCCACAATGGAGTGCTGATATAAACCCTGACGTATGGAAGTGAGGCATAGAACAGGTAGAGGAAGGATTAAAATAGACCTAATGCTGTAGAAATTAGATCTTTGAGGCGTATCTGTGGTAAAACTATATATGAATGTGTGAAAAATGTTGAGATTCGCAAATAATGCAAGGCTGATGTGAGCGTAATGAGTAAGGTACTATGGTTTGGGCATGTAGAGCAGATAAACGAAGAAAGGAGTGTAAAGAGAATATATGATACGAATGCGAATGGAGGAAGAAGCCGGGACACCTGAGGAAGACATGGTACGATCAAGTGAACCAAATACTTGAGTCGGGCCATGTCAAGAGTCAGAATAACAAGAGAGTATGTATGAATGTGAATAAAGCAAGAAATTTGTGCCAAAACCGAGTTGTTTGGCGGTCCGTTCTCTCTCCCCACCCCTGCAGGGAAACGGCGTGATGGTTAGTTAGTTAGTTAGAAGTCATATTTTTGTAAAGTGAATAAGAGGTATGTTTTCTTTTAGTTCTACGAATTAAGCACAAAAACAATTAATAAGAGGTATGTTATACACGTTTCGATAAAGTATAAGAAATACCCTCAGTTATAATAAATAACAACATAAAATAAATATCCTCACAGGATGTGAAAAAAACTATAATAAACAAAGTCACCAATAACTTATTGTATTTTCTTCCCTTTATGATTTTGGTTCAGGCCACTCTTTCATAAATGAGACTTAAGTTAAGTGAACATGAAATTCATTTTAATGCATAATAAAAACATTATCGTTCGATATTATGATCATAACTAGGTAGTATTCATTGTTAATTAATTGAACGGATGCATAACATTAATGCCCATCTTTCCGAACCTTAATTAGCAAAATGGATCGGACCCAATTATTACTCGTATCCCGAGCTTGAAGGATGCTGCATGAACCAGTTAACTAGGCTAATTGGTGCAACGTATGTCAACATCGATATGGCAATATTCTCTACGTTCACCCTCCTAATCGGTACACTGCTGTTTTACATTCGCAGAATTATAAATATAGCGGAATACGTGCATTTTACGTAATATAGATGAAACTGCACGCATTTCTGAAATCTTAATCACTTCATGTAAGAAAGCAAAAAAATAGGGGATGAAAAATCTATTCAATTTGATTTTAGCGGTAGTACCTACCTACCTATTGCATTGAGAAAAGTCAAATCCAAAGACCGGTGGGCAGGTTACTTGGCCGACATTTGGTATCACAGCGGGTGCTGACTAACTATCTTTTCAACACGAGTGATGCTTAGGGATAAGGTCTGTACTATAAATTTTATGGTTTATAGCTTTAGTCAAATTTTATAATAGGGTGGTACATAGTAAGAAGTTACATACATTATGTTGCAAATTTATGAACTCATTTTATACAAATGAAAATTTCACCGGTTTTAACACAGAAGACATCATCAGGTCGTATTGATGTTAGTCAAACTAATTTGATTTTTTATTTTTATTTCAAATGACAGAAACGGAAAAGATTTTTAACTTATTATACTTATTATAGATTTTTAACTTATTACTATATAATGAGTTTGAAGTATGCATGTACAAACCTTTTTTCCAGAAGCACCATCATGGGATGCGTGTGATTCGTGGCCACCGCCTGCAGCTTTCTTGCTGGAGTGGGACTTCTTCTTAGAGGCGGCCGGAGCCATGTCCGCATTGCTGTAGCGAATTAGCGGCGGGGCCCCCGCGCCGTGCGTGGCGTGATGGTGCTGGTCGGTAGCCTGCACGTACTGCACGCCCTCGTGGTACAGCACGGCCGGAGGTGGAGCACTTTCCGAAGACAGCGGGTCAGACGCCTCCTCGTGGACTTCGTATCTCGAGGTGGACCTCGGTGCCTTGATCTTCCGGCTAGGGGGACGGCTCTCTTCAACAACGGCATCATCTTCGAAGGTGTCGTATCTCATCTCGTTTTGGTATTTTGCACTTCTCGTTTTCCTGGATTTGAGTTCCGCGTTGGTGTCTTCTTCAATTTCTCCATCTTCAACTTCTTCCAAAGGCAGATCTTCTCCTTCTTCAACTTGGAGTTCCTCAGCATTCCAGTCTTGGTCTTTGTCGTATTTGTTCTTCTTCTCCTCCTGGAACTCGGTTCCTCGCCTCGCGCGAACTCGGGTGTCCCTTTTCTCCCTGTCGTAATCCACGGGCCCTCGGTCCCCGTAGATCACTCCGTGAGGGATTTCGTCATCCGTGAACTCCGAGTAGTTTTCGGTTTCGAAAAAGCTTGAATCGCCATTTCCACGATCGTTGAACTCCGAGTCTGCCGAGTATTTGGCAACACTTTGGCCCAGAAATGCGACCAGGACAATCGTCAGTTGACACAAAACTTTCACTGTTACATTCATTTCACGATTGATCGATTACGGCTCATGCAAGAGTTAAGTTGAAACTGAATATATAATTTGCTTTTGTAAGTATTTATATTGTAAATCGCTCCAAATTACCACTTCTCCTTCACTCGTACTTGAAAAAGCTATAAGATTTCACAAATTGTAAAGCATTATACTCATATTTTTTATTTACCTCGTGAAAAATCACGACTTGTCAGTGAATTATTAAAGAAAGCAGTTTAAAAAAAAACATAAACGGTCAACAGCCAAAAGAAATCTCGCACTCGTGTTTACAGAAAATATTGAATTTCACCGTACAAAAACAGAGCAGAAATTTTTGTGCACTAGTTGAAATTAAAGTTATCGAAAATTAGTGAATAAATATGATAAGATATTTAGAAGATGTTCATGGAATTCATTAGACATGTGTTAAATGCCAGATGGAGATCCCCGAACAACTGTTTACGGTAGCACTGCGAATAGAAAATTGAATCATAGGTTTAAATGATCCAGGAATATTCTGTTTCAGAGGAGATCGACGTTTAAATACTGGTCGTTCGCAGATCATAAAAGCATAATTAACGCGATAGCTACATGTGGTACATATTGCATATTGTTATGTAGTATGTAGGATGTTTAGCAATCTGGTTAATATTGCTATTTCATTCATAGTCTGACTATGAACATGTAATTTTACACAATGATATTTTTATAAAATTTGACACTGGTCTGTCGAAGGTTATATCGAAGGCCGTGTAGAGACTAGAGTTGTGCATGGAAAGATTTGTGCAGGCACAGAACGTTTAATTCTTAGATGCACGAGTGACTCCGCTATTTAGGTGCTAACAACAAAATATGGAATTGATCCCATGGTTCTTTCTTATAATTATGTTTCTGTTGCAATTGAGTTATATCGCTGTCAATGTTGCACAATAATCGACAAAACTAACGCAGGGAATGACTATTTGTGAAAACAGAGACTAGCTGCGCGCCCCGACAGTTTTATTACAATTCGCCGCCAACAAATAAATATTAAATTGCTATGTTTATAAAATACATTAAGACATTATTTTTGGTAAAAATCGTATTTTATTTTCAAATCAATAAATGGAAAGCTTTGTAATAAGTAGTAAATTAACTACTTACACTTACTATCCAATTTGCATGCCTGCCCATTGCTACTAATCTGTTTTTCATTTAGAAATCAATGTACTTGTAAGCGATTTAGATTAATTGCTATCCATACCTGTTTTATGGCTAATTTTCTTATCTTGCCTGGCTTGTGGCTGGTTGGTTTAGTTGACTTGCGGAGAGAGACTGGCCCCGGAGAGTTGACTCAGAGGCGGCGAGTAACCGCGGCGAGTTTACAGCGGCGACTCATACAGTACCCTACTGCAATCATGTCTACTTCAATCACGATCGGATCACCCATTGATATTTTTGGTCTTATTTTGTTTCCGCACCACCGAACACACAATTATGTTGATCCATAAACCTGCGATACAATTTTTATTGGCGCATACTTTGACACCGTTTGTCGACCGGATCAATAAACTCTAAAAGAACTATAAACACGAGGAATTTCTTATGAAACATTTCGGTTGACTCTGCAATTTGTTATGAAGCTTTTAGTTAACAAATTTATAGATCAAAGGTTAGGAATTATTACATTCAAAATGAGGTGAAAACATCATACCGAGAATTTAAATTACTTAACCGAATTAACTAGAAAGCAGGGTACCGGTCAGCATAATCGGCTAATCATAAAAATCAGTTGAATTGATTTCATTTTTATATAATTGCATTCATAATACTGCAACCACAAGCGGTAAGTGCACTTTTCATTGAATTTGTTGCAGCGTTATTGGATAACAATAACCGTAGATATAAATATCTTATGATCAAAACATTTATTGTGAAATGACTATTCACTTGACTACTGCAGGATATAATAAAATTGGTAATCAATACATATTTAATTGAGTACTAAACTCCTTTATTATGCATAAGAAGTATGTAATTACCAAACAACCGATGCACTTAGAACACAGAACACAACACAATGCACAATTACTCCGATGCTTTTTTCTATTTATACTTGTATACTGATTGTTTAAGCATACTTTTCTTCCCAGAATAAATGAAGGAACCTTTTCATTAAAGTTAACACCAATTATTATGACAAGAGAAACTGATAACTTTTTTTGCTAATATAAATGCTTTGTAAACGTTGCGTTATCTTCATATTCACTCCACACCAGATAGCACCAACATTTTATGTTATTTGACGTAAGACTAAAAGCGTATGCATAAGCCATATTCGATTTATCGTTACAACTGATTGCAGGTAGGTAGACAGTATCGTATCCACGGTTATATACCAACGTACGAATAACATAAACATTCTAAAATAACTACAATTGCCAACTAAAATTAGAAAAACTATCCGTGAAAGAAAGAGAATTAAATATTTATGAAATGTTCAAACACGAAAATTTTTCAAGGAAAATTATTGAACGTCGTTCTGCGGATTTACGTAGGCAAATAAAATTGATAGAAGTACAATATTTTTCTCTTCGGACTTCGGTACAAGCTTCAAATAGAGATATTATGAGAACTGTTTATTATTAATTTTACCCAGCCATCTGAAAAGAATTTTCGTTTTTTAATATTAACCCTTTCAGCACCCCATTATAGTTTCCACATAAATATCACATTTTATGCTTGATAACTAGTCCAACTTGAAAAATTTTGGTGGATAATTTGATTTTAATTATTATTTATTGGTAAGGAAGAATACCCAATAAGTACAAGTACAAATAATTGTGTTATTTGAAAAAAAAATCGTTTGTTGTATAATATTATATAAACATAAGGAAAAATGAAATAAAATCAAAATAACAATCGGTCTCAGAGACAAGAAAGATCGCCGAAACGGGAGCCGTCACTAATTTGCGGTATTTGTCTCGGGAATATGGATTGAAACCGTGCGAAAAAAAAATAAGCGCAGTAGAGAATATTCCCAACTATAAGAAAACGAAAACTTCACTTTAAAAAATATTTAAAGTTACGGGGAATAAAAAATACAAGAGTTCGTGTTAATTTGAATTAACACTGGTGGTCAAAGGGTTAAAAAAAGTGTAGTACATCAAAAAACATTAAAAAATCAGGAATGTTGATGTTACACAACGGCCGCGGCTGGTGAATAATAATAATATCTTTATTGTAATTAAGTTTAACATTAACTAAAAGATATGTATAATATAAAAATGTAAGTGTAGAGTGGTTTATAAAGTAAAATAAAAAATATGTATATATAATAACAGTTATAAGTTGAAGTTTACAATTCCTATAGAAAACCATAATGGGTTATATTTTATTATTAATCTTTCAAACGAGATTAATAATAAAATATGATCTAATCGCGTAGATTAGATGCCAGCACTTCTATTGGCGGTGAATGGGAAGATCTGGTTGTTTACTTCTGAATGATGAAATAACATTTTTTGATTTCAAATAGTACCTAGTTCATTATGTTTGAATTAGTTGTTACCCGTAAAGATAAAAAGGGAGAATTTTTTAATCAAATACACAGTCTGAAGAGGAACGGCTGCGGTGCCTGTTTCATATATAACTTAATTTTCGAATTGATGCCAAAATACCGATCCAAACTGAATGATATATTTTTTTAATTAAAGGTTTAGTAAATATCTAGTACGGATCAGAGGTATTTTATTTATTTGTTTTTTAAATCATGAAGTATATGCCATGGAAAAAAAACTATTTTCATAATTTTAGAGGCAACTTAGAAAATTATTTGCGGGCTTATTGTATATTTTTAAAAATTATCGTATTTGTTATGTAAATATGATTACGCAAATAAAAATATAAAAACAAAAACGTTAAAAAAAAAAGTTTTTTCGAATCGATATTTTAAATTATGTACGGCAAATTTGTGTTCCAATGTAAATTGGTCTTTTAAAATTTAATTTAAAGTCCACCATGATACTTATTTTAATAGATTTTTTTTCAATTTTGTAATTTTATATTTCATTATATTTTCAAAGTAGACGGGGTTCAACTTTTTTCTTTAAATCACCGTTAGCCCCCAAATAATTGTTGAAGGTGTCTCTAAAATCGCGAAAAATCAATTCCTTTAATGGCCTATATTTCATAATGTAAATCAAAAATAAATAAATAACTTCTCATCCGTACTAGATATTTACTGTACTTTTTGATGAAAAAAAGACCACTAGGTGAGTATTTTGGCCTCAAATAAAAAATTAAGTGTCATACTTATACTATAACAAAATCGTCTAGAAAAAAACATTATCATAGGTACCTGGGTACTACGCATCTCCGGATTTGAAAGATTCTTTTCATAATTTGATAATTTTCTCACCTCATTCATCAAATATCTTATGCGGGGTGTTAGGAGACGGCTCTGAGTTCCTTTAACCAAATATTCAGGATAGTGGTGGGCGAAGCGGCTCGGTTTAGTGAGCCGGATCACTAAATCAGCTCTTTGTAGTGTACCGGTTCGGCGATGGGGCTCGATTGAACGACGGTTCGCGTCCCTCCGCACCATGCCCTCTCCCTTGTTCCCTTGGCCCGCCCAAAGACATCCATAAAGTGCCTTCCAGACGATCGGGTGGCCTAGTAGTGTGGCCGACAGAAAAATTAAATTAACCGACTTTTTATTTTTTGACTTGCCAGTAATGGCAATACTCCTTGTCTCCGCTGAGTGAAGCGGTTTGTAAATTTGAAATTTCGCTTTGGAAATCGCGCTTTACTTATCGTTCCCACCCGCTCCTTACACGATACTTTTTTCGTCCAGTTTTCATGTGGATTGTCTTTACAGAGAGCTGATTTAGTGATCCGGCTCACTAAGCCGAGCCGCTTCGCCCACCTCTAATTCAGGAAGCCCAGGAGCTTATTTGGAGTAAAAAATGTAGATAGCATTTTGGTCTCGGTATCTTTTTTTTCTCCCAAAATCATTAAAAAAAACTGTAGGTATTTGGACAGTTCTGGTTGGGGTGATGGGTTGGGTAGTTACTCGTCTGAGAAAAATTAAAGACTAAAATTTCATTTACATTTTTTACTCCAAATAAGGTCAGGAGTCAACCTGTAATATGTATTACTATGATTTCCTAATCTTAAAACATTTATAGGGATTTTCTTCATCAACTTTTGGAAAAATTATGTGAACCATAAGTTAAGAAATAAAAAATCAAAAAAATAAAAATAGTTTTCGATTACGGTAACAAATTTCTTTCTTTATCTAATGTTTCAAGCCCGATTAATGGGAATGAATAAATAAAATAAAAACGTTATTAAGAGGAATGGGTGCGCGGCCTGTTTCATACAAAACTTAATTTTGGATTTGAGGCCAAAATACTCACCTAAACCTAATGCTCTTTTTTTCATCAAAAAGTATAGTAAATATCTAGTACGGATCAGAAGTAGTTTATTTATTTTTGTTTTACGTAATGAAATATAGGCCATTGAAGGAATAGATTTTTCGGGATTTTAGAGGCACCTTTAACAATTATTTGGGTAGGTCAAATCAGAGGGCGTAAAACTTTTGTTTTACCCCCTCTGATTTGAAAATATAATGAAATAAATACAATTTTTTTTAAATATTAATATAAGCATTATGGTAGACTTTAAATTAAATTAAAAACGACCAATTTATGTTGGAACACAAATTTGCGGTACATAATTT